>NC_069419.1:53960665-53973389 GCF_026875155.1 Cherax quadricarinatus
AACAGTTAAGACCATGTAGACCATATTGGTCAGCTTGTGCATCGCCACAAATACACGTGTATTCCGTTTGAATTGGTGCAGCAACGCGCAGAGCCACTGCAATATGGAGGGTCTTAGGGTCAAGGCGTGTTCCCATTGCCGAAATGGGAACTCTTTGGAGGAAGTCCCTGAAGTGATGTGCACTCACAGCTTGGAGACGGGCAGTCTCCCTGTCTGATGTTACAGCCCTAAGCATGTTGGCAAGCACTTTTTCAGCAATAGGGCCATCCCAGCTTGACTGTGAGCCAGTGCTGCACTAGGTTTTGGTGCTGGAGCAACAAGAGTCTTCCATTCAGTGATGGCACTGGCATAGCTAGGGTCCTGTATTCCTGCTGAGTCATTGAGACTGGAAGAATTTGTTTTATTAACTCATCTGATGCTATGGAAGAGGATAGGAAAGGTTGTAGGGCAATCTATGAGGATTTGCGTACTCCCAGCCCCCCAAGCCTGACTGGGAGTGAGGTTTGCAACCACTGTCCATCTTCGAGGGAAAGATTCAATACATTCTCTAGTTAAGAAGAGAGTCTTATTCTTTGAGTTTCGGACTGCTGAAGGCTGGGGAGCATCTCAGGAAGTAGGTAAGTTTTGGGATTGACAGGCACCTGGTGAGTAGGTAGAAAGCATCGTGTGTATCGATGTCTTTCATCCTATCGTCCTGAGGTCTGAGTTTTTTTTTTTTTAGGAACAGATCGATGGCATTGAACCCAAGGGAGCACCAGAGTGCTGTTGGCTGGATCAATGGCTCGTGCTCCTGGTATAACGGCACTAATGTTCCGGATCATCTGCGATTGGTAGAAACTATTTCACATTTGGTGGGGTTTAAAGATAGGTCCAGGCTCTCTCCCATGTCTTTAATTTTACTGATGTCCTCTAGGAGAGATTCTGTTGTGCCAGCTAGGGTACCATCATCCAAGAACCAGATATTGAGCTCACTGGAGAGTGCTTCTGTGACTTCCTTGATGACCAAACAGGATAGAAAGGGGGCGAGAGGGTCCCCTGTTGCACGCCCTCACACGAGTCAATTTCATGGTCCCCAAACAATAGTTTAGAAGTCACACTATAACATGATTCTATGAAGGGATAGAGGGAAGGGAAGTTTCTAGACACTGCTTGGAGAGCAGCATCTCCTTCTGACTAACTTAAAAGCGTTGGCAATGTCCAATTTGATCAAGGCTTTTTAATCGGACATGTTGATGTATGCTCGTGCAGCGTGAGCAGCTGCTTCACAGCCTTGTTGAACGCCAAAACCGAGCTGAGTTGGTTTCAACATATATAGACATTAATGGTAACTTTGTAAGTTTTAGAAAGTGTTTCCAAGTCTTCACTCACAATGAAACAATAACATTTTAATGCTTCAGTGGATCGTTCATATCATTTGTATATCTCACTGTGTTTCAGTGCTTGTGTCTTGTATACACCTGTGAATCTTGTTCATTGTGATAATATCTCTTGTAATTTTCCTGTCATCCTTTGATGTGAGGATCAACTCGACTAATCTTTCTCGTAACTAGAATTTTATGCTTAAGCCGCGTACACACACGAAGCATACTGGCGTACGTTGTATACAACGTACGTTCTCACGTAAGTTGTATGCACAGTATTTTAGTCTTATGTACGTTGAGTACATCCTCCTGAAGGAAACATTGTTCAGAATATTGAAGGCAGGAATATCATTGTTAACCTTGAGAATGTTCTCTGTTATCGTGTGTCTCTGGAAATAGGTTCTTTGTGATGTTTACCCCCAGATGTTTCTCCCATCTAGTTGTTTCCCACCAAGACGAGGCGTTTTAACCGGCTCCGTTTCCTGTCCTCACATCTCCGTTACCCTACACGTGTTAGTATTAAACTCAAACAACCACTTGTCCGACATTCTACAGTTGATGAAAGAGTCTTTGATGATTCTTAGTCATTCCCAGGGAAGAATAAGACATTTGTGCTCTGGTGTATCATTATTCAACTTGTCGGTTTCCTAAATCATTTACAACACGTCATCATATCCAGGGAAGTTGAACCAGTCTACTTTACAACTTTTTTTACCCGTGACTGCAAAACATTTACTGTGTTAATCAATTTTAATGTAAGTTGCTACTAAGAGATTTTCAATCTAAGTCTCATTCTCCTACGCATGGTTCATTATTATTTTTTTTTTTTTTGCTTAAGAAAAAGCACGATTTGAGTCTGGCACATTTATTATTTAAACTTTTGATATTTTTGAGGCATTCTACTTACATATTATGAATCCTTCTTAGATATTTATGAGACCACTTAGATATTTTGAGTCCATTCACTTACATATTGTGAGATCTTCTACTAGGAGGGAGTCTTTATACATTACTTAGATATTATGACATCATTTTTAGATATTGGCAGTCATTCTACTTAGATATTTTGAGACCTTATACTGAAATCCTGTTAATCTGTTTAAATACTTTTTGTCTTAGAAATTATGAGTCCGTGTACTTGGATAATGTGAGTACTTTTCTTTAGCTGTTATGAGATTTCGATATTATGAGTCCTTCTAAGACATTATGAGTCATACCTCATAGAAATCTTAAGTCATTCTCCTTATGTATTATGAATCTTCAAGTTACATTTTGTGAGTCCTAATTATAATAGATCTTGTGACTCCTACTTAGTTATTACGAGTCCTACATATATTTTGAGAAACCTACTTGAGAGACCTACATAAATATTGAGAGACCAGCTTAGGCATTGTGTGAGTTCCATATCGTGAGTGTTTCTGCTTCTTAGATTCTTAAAGTTCATCTGCTAAAATATTTACATAGGAGAGAGTTCCAGGTGTGTGAGTCTATTTTTGTCCGGCTCTCATGTATAGATAACTAACACCAGTTGAAGAACTACGCACTTTCCAAAATGTAAATAATAAAGATTCGTATATAAACTCGAGAACGATATATATAATATATATATATATATATATATATATATATATATATATATATATATATATATATATATATATATATATATATATATATGTCGTGCCGAATGTGTAAAGATGGTCAATTAGCAAGAACTCATTTAAAATTAAGTCCTTTCTGAAATTTTCTCTTGTACGTTCAAAGATACATTTTTTCAATAATGTTAATGTAAAAATTTTTAATTTTGCACCAAAAGAATCTTAGAAAACTTACCTAACCTTATTATAACAAGAACAATTTATTTTAACCTAACCCAACTAAATATACTTTAAATACGTTACAATAATTTAGTACTAAAAAACACAATCAAATATATTTTTTTCGATAGGTTCAAAATGATTTTGGCGAAATTATTGCATACACAAATTTTCACTTGTCCTATATGGCAAGATGAGCGTTGCTATTTAAGCCAAGATGGCAAGTTCTGCCTATTCGGCACGACATATATATTATATATATGTAATGCTTCAATAGCACTGCGACTAGCCGACGATTGGAACCCATGTCGTTTTGGCCCACCTTATGGTGAGCGAAAATCCCTCATGACGCTCTAATCCACGAGACCACGCAATCCTACCAAAATGTCGCACCCAGCAGAGCTAGGTGTTTTACCATCATCCGAGGATATACGGTGGTTAGTCGCAGCTTTGTTATTGATTAATACCGCTCATTCGTAGTTACAATACTGCTTGTGAAGCTAGTACACAAAACGAGGAGTAGAATGAAATTAGCTCTAAGGCACCCACACCACCGTATGTCCTCGGATGACTGTAAAACACCTAGCTCTGATGAGTGCGTCATATTTGTAGGATTGCGTGGTCTCGTGGGTTACAGCGTCAAGTGTGATTTTTGCTCACCATAAGGTGGGCCAGAACGACATGGGTTCCAATCCTCGGCTAGTCGCATTGTTGCTATTGATTAATACCACTCGTTCGTGGTTACACTTATGTATATAATGTATGTATTTGTGTGTTGTGTATGTGTGTGTGAGTGTTTACATTAGTGCATCAAAGTGTAATGAACATTCTTTAGTGAATGATCAACACTCGCAAGCAGACAGGTACAAGTTCCATTATATATTTCGACTTCAGCTGTGATATTCTCTTCAGCAGATACACGAGACTGAAGGAGGGGTATATTTTTTAGAAAATATAAGTAAGGTAGGTCAAGTGAGAGAGAGAGAGAGAGAGAGAGAGAGAGAGAGAGAGAGAGAGAGAGAGAATGAGAGAGAATGAGAGAGAATGAGAGAGAATGAGAGAGAATGAGAGAATAAGAGAGTGTAGAGGACAAGCGTGCATGCAAACACCCACACTGGAGCAGTAATTGCCAGTATTGGTCTGGTCCTCGACTATTAACCTGCTGGCTACCGTCCTCCCAAATGAAATGACTTCCTCAGGTTACGTGATGGACTGCAGGGCTTATTTCTTAATTAACACGCAAATTAGGGCGTATTTCCTTCTTGATTTACGATAATGACTATATCTTTACCAGAGTCAAAGTTTATTGTCGGTGTTTCACATTGTGGTAGAAGGATCAAATGTTATGGAAATGAATTTCGTTGCATCTTGAGTTACGGCTTTTGTAAGTTATTGAACTTTGTCAGATAAGTTGCAGCTCTCTTATATTTTTCTATCTTAAATAAATAAATTTAATAATAATAACTAATAATAATAATAATAATAATAATAATAATAATAACGATAATGTAAAAACATAAGAAAGAAGGAACACTGCAGCAGGCCTGCTGGCCCATGCTAGGCAGGTCCAGGTCAACTCCCGGCTTAAACAATGGCCCACCTAGTCAGGTCAGGTCACATTCACTTGAGCACGGCATCAGACCTATTAGCACGAGCTGGTCAGGTCCAATCACACACACCCACACTCACTCATGTATTTATCTAACCTATTTTTAAAACTACACAACGTTTTAGCCTCTATAACTGTACTCGGGAGTTTGTTACCCCTCATCCACAATTCTATTACCAAACCAGTGCTTTCCTATATCCTTCCTGAATCTGAATTTTTCAACTTGAAACCATTGCTGCGAGTCCTGTCTTGGCTGGAAATTTTTATCACGCTATTTACATTACATTTGCTGTATAGTCCTTGTGGCTTATACGCTTCTTCTTTATTTACATTTAATAATACATTAATATAAAAATAATTTTATTACATTACATTTGTTTATTTCTGTTTTCCATTTTATACCCCAATTATCCCTCTAATTCTGCACCTTCCAGAAGTGCAGATTCCATGGGCCCTCAGTCGCCCTCATAAAGAAGGTTCTGATAATGGCTATCAACTTGTGTCCTTTCTTTGTACGTTTGCCAGTATTTATATCCATTTGCATACGTGACAGAACTGTGCAGCATAATCTAAATGAGGCTAACCCAGTGATATGAATTAAAGATTCTGTTAGCTTTATGAACACATTTCATATGCACTGTTGTCTTGTTTTAGATTACTGTATACAGAACTCTAAATCTTTCACTATGTTCAATATTTGATCACATTATTAGTATGCGCTGATTATTTCTTGTTCAGTGTTAGACTTTGCATTTGTCTATAAACTGCATCTCCACTTGTCGACCACTGCATCAGTCACGAAATCTTCCTGATGTCTAATGTCTCATTAGAATTAATAGGTCCTGTTTTGGTGTCATCAGCAAACTTGCTTATGTAGGTATTTATTCCCTCATCAGTGTCGTTTATATAAACTGTGAACAACAATGGGCCCAACACTGACCTCTGTGGAACACCAATCGTGACGCGTCCCCAGTCTGATTACTTCCCATTGATGTAAACTCTCAGCTGCCTATCTGTCAACCACGCCTCTACCCAGGAAAAAATTTCTCCTCCTATTCCGTGTGCCTTAATTTTCCTCAATAGCCTCTGATGTGAAACTCTATCAAAAGCTTTGCCGAAGTCCATATACACAATACCATATTCATTACCATGATCTACCTCCTCATATGCCTTGATGAAAACAGTAAATTCGTATGACAGGAACGCCCCTTTGTAAAACCGTGTGAAATTCATTAATCAATTTATGCCTATCAAGATGGCTACGAATTGCCTCGGCAGTTATTGATTCCATAAATTTTCCCACTGTGAAGTAAGGCTTATTGGTCTATAGTTCGAAGCTAAGGACCTGTCACCTGCCTTGTAAATAGGTATTACGTTTGCCATTTTCCACTTGTCTAGCACCATACCAGTTTTGTAGTGATATGCTGAAAAGACTAGCCAAAGGTTTGCTAAGCTCCGCTTTACATCCTTTAAAACCCTTTCAAACAGTCATCAGGGCCTTGGGATCTGTTTGGTTTAAATTTCTCTATTTGACTGAGGACCATGTCACTAGTAACCCTAATCGTGCATATTTTATTATTGTCCTGTTCTACATAATATATTATTTCTAGAATTTAGCTAGTATCTTCCTCCATAAAAACTGAGAGGAAATAAGTGTTAAAAAATTCACACATTTTCTTATCACTATCAGTGATCTGACCTGAGTTACTACTGAGTGGGCATATCTTGTCCCTAATCTTACTTCTATATACCTAAAAGAAATCTTTGGAGTTAGTCTTCGAACCCCTTGCCACTTTAACCTCATAATCTCTTTTAGCTTTTATTTCCTTTTTTATTTCTCTCTTTAATTGAATATATTGATTTCTTAACTGTCCATCCCTCTTTTGATACATCTATATATGCCTTTCTTTTACAAATGAGATGTTTTAATGTATTGTTTATCCATTTTGGATAATTTTTTGATTAAATTTCCTTACTTGGAGCATAAGTTGTCTGGGCAGCTAGAATTATGCTCTGTAAAATGTTATACTGGCAGTCAACACCACCAACCTGACCCATACTTAGGTCATTCCAATTTAGCCCACCGAGATAATTTCTCAGTCCCATAAAATCGGCCAATCAGAAGTCTGGGACAGAGACTTGATTGCAGCCATTTGAGTAATTTCATGATATATTGAAACTAAGGATTTGTGATCGCTTTCCCCAAGCTCACCATTAGCCTTAAGATTATTAATTAGTGATTCCTTGTTGGCAAGAACTAAGTCAAGCAGACTGTTTACTATAGCTGGTTCTGTCACAAACTGTTTTAAAAAAGCAATCTTGAATCATATCAAGAAAGTCACTAACTCAAGATTTCCTGCCATATTGTTCCAATAAATTTGTCTAAAGTTCAAATCTCTCATGACCACACCATATGAATTTCGCCCATAGCAGCTTACTGTACACCCTATCAAGATTTGGGTGGTTATAACTCACACCCATAATTAACTTGTCACGACCCTCGAGAAACTGTAATCAAACATATTCTGTGTCCGATGCTTCTAATCTTACATCTTGTCTAACGCAACAATTTAAATTATCTCTGACATACATCGCCGCTCCACCACCCTTCCTGTTGACCTTCTCAGTGGGAATAGTTATAGCCTTGTATGCGTCATTCTGAAGGCATTTCTCTATCTTTCAGGTTGAACCAGGTTTCTGTTATACCAATAATATCTATATTACCTGCATATGCAAGAAATCTTAGCTCATCTATCTTATTTCTTAGACTCCTACTATTTGTATAGTAAACCTTGAGGGAGATAATCACACTCTGCCTTTGATGATCAAATGCTTTGCCTTTACTAGCAACTTTATTTTGTATACTGTCTATTAAACATATTCCTGAGGTATCCTGGTAATATCTACTGTTTTAACCCTTGTACTGCAGCTGGATTGTTTCCCACACACACCCATACCTCTATAATCTATCAGTTTAATGTTCTAGACAAGTCAGCAATGGCCTCCTCAGTCGAGTTGGCTAATGCAACCACTCTGGCCCCTGAGAGGTGTACCCCATCCCTTGCATACATGTTTGCTATAAAATTTGTCCCAGTTTTCAATGAATGGGATTGCAGGTTCTTTGCAGTACCTGTCTATCCAGCAATTTACACCAATTGCCCTAGACATCCATTCAATGCCCACTCCCCTTCTAGGCAAGATGCTACGTATGATTGGGACCCCTCCCTTAGACCTAATTACATTTATGGCTGACTTGTACTTGTACTATGTCAACAACATCAGCTCCTGGGAACCGCACACTCTGTGTAACGTTCCTATCTCTGTTACAGAAAGCACGGTCCATATATCTTACCTGTGAGTCACCCACAGCCAGAATGTTCTTACCTTGATTAGCAGGGGAGTTAGTGGTATCTTTAACCTCGCTAACTACTGAAGTACACTCATCCTAGATAACAGAGAAACGATTTGCTACCTTCAGAGCTTCTGTATTAAACTTCGTTATCTTGATACTTCCACCTTTAGCAGAGACGATATTCCACTTGAAGCGGTTACCACTCAACACACTGCTGGTAACGTTTTCCTCCACACCGACTCTATTCTTCTCATACTTACTCCCATATCCATCTAGGCGAACTTTCAGCCTCCTGTTTTCCTCCTGGAGAAGTAGAACCTCCTCCTTCAACACTTTAACCTGAGATTTCAAAACACTACAACAAGCCCTGGTGCTCTATAACGCTCCACACTAATCCCCCAGACAGCTGGGACAGGATGACCTTTCATGACCATCGACCTCACCGTATAACGATTATATTAATAATAACGATAACTAATAATAATAATAATAATAATAATAATAATGTTGCAGTTTAAAAACTGTAGTGCAAAGCACCCTTCTGGCAAGACAGTGATGGAGTGAATGATGGTGAAAGTTTTTCTTTTTCGGGTCACCCTGCCTTGGTGGGAATCGGCCAGTGTGATAATAATAATAAATAATAAAAAATAATAATAATGCAAGATATGCATTATTATTATTATTACTATTAATATTATTATTATGATTAATTTTATAATTATTTGTGTTCATATTTTGTACCAATTTTTGCTGAGCACAAATAAATTTCAGATTCGAAGGCGAGAGCCTGACAGGTTGCATTTATCTGGCAGAGAGTGGAAAGAGAATTTTTTTTATTCTGCTTAATCAGGTAGAGTGGTTCTCTCTCTCTCTCTCTCTCTCTCTCTCTCTCTCTCTCTCTCTCTCTCACAACACACACACATACACACACACACACACACACACAACACACACACACACACACACACACACACACACACATTAAAAATATATATGGGAGTACCTGGGTAAACCTTCAGAGTACTTGAAAAATGGGATCTTTGTAAGAAAAACTATTTCCTTTTCCTACATTAAGTACTGCCGTATATTATCTAGGTGCATGATTCAAGGGTTGAAAAGCAGAAGGCGTTCTCCCTACCCTTCACTACTTTTGACCACTGCCGGCCTGAAAACATGGAAAAAAATTATCCTTACCATATTGGAGAAATGGCATGGAATTTACAGGAGAGACGAAGACTATGAAAAACTTAGACTACAACCACATCTTTTTGATTAGTATTAAACCACATCTGTTAGTCTACCGTCTACCAGTAGTTCTACTTATGGTTACCACCCTCTACTACAAGTAGTACTAATACTGACTCGGTCTCTTCATTGTCATGTGATCATCCTGGTGCAGTGGCCGAAGAAACTTCACAAACTCTTGACCTCAGATTGCCCCATATGTTGAGTGCACATGACGTTCTTCCTGGGTTTAGTGAGTGTCCTAGACATGTCGCTCATGTTTTCCCTGACTGTACCCTATAATCGCTGCTCACTCTGACTTATGTTGTCAGGACACTGAAGCAAGGGCTGACCCAGTAAAAAAATCTGATGGATTTATGCTGAGCATGTAGGTTCTGAAGGCTCTGGTAACCTTTTATACTAGATCACGATGTGTATAACTCAATCCTTTTCATGTAAGAAGGCTCGTCCAGCTGGGTCTTGAATTATTGTATTAGTTTTGCGTTTCCAACAGCCTCGCTGTCTTATTCTACTGTTTCGAGTTCTAGGCACATTCAATATTTTAAATAGTTCTTCGTATCTGAATGTATGAACGAAATTCATTTTCTTAAAATTCTTAATGAGATCTCCTTGTAATCTTTATTCCTCTTTTGCTTAATTTAGAGACCAAAACTGGAGAGCATTTTCAAGATTCGGGCTGAAGAGTGCTTTGTTAAGGAAAATCATAGAAATGATAATATATATAGAAAATTGGTATGTCAACAGTCAGTGGTGCCACTGAATTTTTTCCCAAAATCTTAGGATTTGGGATGCACTTTGGGTTCTTGGATGCAATATAAAACCACAGGATGTCTTAGGATTTTTAGCGCATATCTTTAATGCATGTCTGAGAAAAAAATGTAAGAAATTGTTAGTATTTTCAAACCAACACAATAAATGACATGTATTGGACAGTAACTGTGCCCTGCAGTCGACAGTCCCGTCACAGTCCCGTGAGTCTGTGACTGTCAGTGTTCTGGTGACTTTGAAAGTAGGTACATGCACTTGGATTATTGTACTAATTGAATTTCCCTCGAGTAATATTAAACCAGTGACTCTAGCAGCCAGCTGCCAGTGATCCATGGGATGCAAGTTGAATAAAAATATGGAAGATTTTGGTGGATGACGGGAGGGACTGCTGGTGACTGAATCTCTTCAGCAAAATCTGTCTGCAGATTTTGCATAATCTGTCCGCAGTTCCTCGTAGAACTGTACGTGCAAATAAAGTCGAGATTCCCAATTCAAGAGGATTGCATCCTTGCTGGATCTCACAGAAGCGCTGTCAAGTAAGACAAGTCCGAAATAACTACTGGAGCTAGTTATTCATTTTCCAAATTATGAAAGGAAGACACTGAATACCACAAACTCCATCACTGACAACATTAAGGCTGCCGCCTCTATCTAACATAATCTAACATTAATCAAAAGAGGAAATAATCAAGCCAAATTTGATCTTTCAAAGTTCACGAGCGACCTTGTAGCTCTGACTCATTATTCTGTGTGTGCCGCAAGAGCGTTCTTAAAGATTAATTTAATAATTAGATGTATTTCAGTCATTGCGCGACCCAAGATAGGTATTCCCGTACTACATAACCCCAGCCTCCTCTACCTCAATGCACACACAATTAATATTGGTGGGTGGTCCTAATATGTCGGTTCAATGTTTAAAATAAAATTGTTTTTTGTAAATGTTTGCCCCCTATGGAATTTCTATGTGTATGTGCACATCAAGGGCATATTAAAAATTTATTGCAAATGAATATATATTATATATATATATATATTATATATATATATATATATATATATATATATATATATTATATATATAAAAATATATATATATATATATATGCTGAATAGGTAAACTTGCTAAATTTTGGATTTGGATTAAATAGCAACGCTCTTCCTGCCGAATAAGACAAGCGAAAATTTTTGTATGCAATAATTTCGCAAAAATCATTCTGAAAAACCCAACGAAAAACAATATATTTTATTGTGCTTGTTTATTATTTAAATTACTGTAAACTTTTCAAAAATATATTTAGTTGGATTAGGCTAAATTAAATTGCGCTTGTTATAATAAGGTTAGGTAAGTTTTAAATATATCGTTAAACGTATAATAGAAAGTTTTAGAAAGGACTTAATTTTAAATGAGTTCTTGCTAGCTGACCCAGTTTGACATGTTCGGCACGACATTATATATAATATATAATATATATATATATATATATATATATATATAAAATATATATAATATATTATATATATAATATATATAATTAAATATAGGGGGGTACCACCTCTAGAATTGTCCTGGGGACCCTCATCCTCAGGAGAAAAGAATAATTTGCTTCAGGAAAACTCAGGTTTTCCCTGAAGCTGTTTGTAAAAATTTTTTCTTACCACCCCATATATATTCTACACACACACACACACACACACACACACAACACACACACACACCACCAACACACACAACACACACACACACCACACACAAAAATGACGTGAAGTTGATGAGAAGAATTCATTCGATCGAAAACCAGGCAGAACTACAAAGGGATATGAACAGGCTGCAGACCTGGTCCAGCAATTGGCTCCTGGAATTCAATCCCAGCAAGTGCAAAGTCATGAAGATTGGGGAATGGCAAAGAAGACCGCAGGGGCGGAGTAACAGTCTAGGGGGGGGCCAGAGACTACAAACCTCACTCAAGGAAAAAGAAAACTTGGGGTGAGTATAACACCAGGTACATCTCCTGAAGCGCACATCAACCAAATAACTGCTGCAGAATGTGGGCGCCTGGCAAACCTCAGAATAGCATTCCGACATCTTAATAAGGATTCGTTCAGGACCCTGTACACCGTGTATGTTAGGCCAATATTGGAGTATGCGGCACCAGTTTTTGGGAACCCACTTCTAGCCAAGCATGTAAAGAAATAGAGAAAGTGGAAAGGTTTTTCAACAAGACTAGTCCCAGAGCTAAGAGGTATGTCCTCGAGGGAGAGGTTAAGGAAATCAACCTGACGACACTGGAGGACAGAGGAGATAGGGGGGGGGCAGATAACGACTTAAAAATACGAGAGGAATTGGACAAGGTGGACAAAGACAGGATGTTACAGACACTGGACACAGAAACCACGGGACAAAAGTTGGAAGCTGAAACACAGATGAATCACAGGGATGTTAGGAAGTATTCTTCACCCAGAGTAGTCTGGAAGTGGAGTAGTTTAGGAAGCGATGTAGTGGAGGCAGGATCCATATATAGCTTTAAGCACAGGTACGATAAAATCATGGTTTCAGGAAAAAGTGACCTAAGCA
>NC_069419.1:53973889-54020870 GCF_026875155.1 Cherax quadricarinatus
AAAACCCTTGGGATTCATTAACCGTTGTGAAAAAGGGTTTGACGAAATTCGTTGTCCCCCGTTCAATGCTACACCATACAAGTCACTATCTTTACTCCATAAGTTCCCTTTATGATCTTTGGCAAAAAGGGACTTGCGCAGAACTGGTCGTTATCGTTCCTTTAAGTAGCTCGATGCCTACAGTATTTATCCTTCGTCTCAGACTAACCGCCATCTTGACGATCACAGTGCACCTAAGTTATTAGCCGAGGTGTGACAGCACCACTTCACACCACTGCAGCCAGGTAACTGACAAGGGCGCTCGCCTACACACAGCAGAGGGGTGCAGAGCACTACCGCACAGTACCGTGGTCAGGCAGCGAATGGTTGTACTAACTTCACACTTTCTGTTGAAGGTTAACAAATACATTTCAGATGTAATACTTCTAGGAACTTATTATTAGTACTGAAAGAAATATATCGTGTCTATCATAGAAATAACCATAGTGGTATACATATTAATAGGGAGAGTAACAGCCAGGTTGTGTGGTCTGCCGTCTGGGTGTTCAGAGTTACCAGCACGAGCCCACATACTTTAACATCTTCCTTTATTTTCCTTATGTTATATGTTAAATTCTCTGGCTAAGTGTTCGACATTTTGCAATTATTTTTACATTACAATAAAAATAACACCCTGTTAGCGTTCGCAAAATTAAACTAATTCCAATTTAAGGAATACGTTTTGTTTACTAAGGTGTTTAGTTGTGATCTATTTATGTGGTAAATGCATATTTAGTGTGTGGGACTGATGCATATTTTTTGTGTAGTACTGACATGTGTATGATAGTGACATATATGTTGTGTGGCTGAGAAAATTGTTTTGTTGCATTTACATGGTTGAGGTGAGGTAGAGACATGTGTTGGGTGGGAATGATGAAAATGTCTGTTTCAAGATGAATTAATATTTATATCCATTAAGATTCTTTTGAGAATTACTCAGCAATGCGCTGGTAACTATCTTGTAAAAAAAAATGCACATTTCACTCCGCAGTCTTGCATACTACAAAAGTACAGTACTTCCGTCGCTGCGCGACCCATGAAAAGCATTCGTATATTACAAAACCCGTCCTTGAACCCGAATGTTCACGAAGGGTTGTGTAGTGGGTGCCTAATTTTGCAGTGCAGCTAATTATTAACTTTGAAGTTTTGTAGAAAATCAGTGAGAAAATTCAAATATATGGAACAATATCCCTTTTTTCAAAAAAAAACTATTTAGGCCCTATAAAACCCAAAAAACCCCAAAAAAGTTTTCACTAAAAACACCAGATCTTAAGTAACTTGAAAAGAATTTTGTTGTTCAAAATGACCAACATTTTAAAAAATTCCGAATCAAAAAGTTGAGCAGCTCAAAACTTGCATTACTAAGTTTCACGTTGGAAATAAATGGTATAAAATTCCCCGACACAATGGAAATTAAATAATGCAATAAAAATGGATCCTTTTTTGAAAACGTTTCGCCCACAGAGGGGCTTACAAGTCAAAAACAATTTTTTTGTGACTATAAAGCCCCATGGGGCGAAACGTTGTCAAAAAAAGGATACTTTAAAATTGCATATGTTTTTTAATTTCCATTAAGTTATCAAATTTGTTTGGGTTGGGTGGGGGGACGCTCACCCGGGTTTAAATACATCAAATTTTATGTAATATTTTTTAAATTTTTTTTTAAGAAGTTGCTAACCTTCAGATAAGCAATGGAAATGTGAATAACTTCTTTTCCTTTGGTAAAACCCTTCCGCGCACCAAGGAATCCCATCCGGGGTGCTAATAAAGAAAAATTTTTGTAAAAAATGAAATTTCAAAAAAAATTTTTGGGGGGAAAAATGACTTTTTTTACATGTAAATATACAGAAAACCTTTTTCCCAAGCAGGAAAAACCCAGTGTAAAAACTTTGAACCCAAACCAAAAAGGAGACTTGCTAATGCTTTACTTGTTGTTCGCTCTGGGCCCCGTACGGACAGGCTGCGGCAGAGTCTGATCTGTTTTTTTGGTGCGCATTTTTTCCTCGGGGAAATCACAATGGGGGAAAAAGGGCACGTAGGCGGTTAACCCCGTTCCCTTAAATTGGTGACAGGCCGTTCAACAATAGAATAAATCTATGCTTACTGCGATACTCGAGATACATAGGTATAAATAATGAAGATCTTTTTGGTGTCTCTTTGAACGGAAATTCGGGCTTTTTGTAAAATTCAGACAAAATAGACTTACGAAAATTGGTTCCCATTATCAGGATGTGATCAAAACTGTTTTTGGGTTGCCCCCTGTTCCCTTCCGCCCGTCCCCCGTTTTTAACCTGGATAAGGTACGAAACGTTCCTTTTGAGGCGGACGGGTGATTTGGGAATGTTTTTGCCGTTTTATGGCAGGTTCTTTTGGCAATAGGGGCCGGTGGATGAGGGTTTCCTCTGTTGGTAGCTGGAGGGGTTTTTCCCCCTGAAAATGTCCCTCAAGAACCCTATTCCGTTTTGTGGTTTGGAGGATTTTTCGTACGCAAGTGTACGTTACGTCTCGGACAAAGGGTAGTGCAGGTTTTTGTGGGAGTATGACCATATGGCGGCCGCAATCCCCTACAAGAGTGATAAAACGAGGGAAAAAGTAAGGGGGTTTTTTATGTTTCAAGGGGAGCAGCGTTCATATGTGCTGTCAAAAAAAATATTTCCCTGTAAATCATGGTGAGGGGGTTTGGGGTGGGTTGAAGACTCGCGTATGTCTAACCCTCCTGGGCAGTGGAGGGTGGGCGGGTATCGGCGACGAAGAGGGAAGATCCGTTATACCAGGTTGACGGGGGGAGAAATATTCAAAAAGTTCTGAGTTTTTTTGGATGCTTCCACATTGAGGGGCTTCCGGTTTTGGTTTAGAGGATGTAAGTGTAAGGGGAAAAGGCGGGGCTCCTCGGGCTATTGCTGAACATCAGGTTGTGGCGTGGAAGTTATAGGAAAAACGTTCTAAAGATGAGAGGATATGGCCGCATTTCTGTAAGGAGTGGCGGTGAAATCTGACTCTAAAGTGTTTTGAAACCAGGAAACGGTCGGGGACAAAGCAGGGTTTGCGATGTGACTCGAGAGAAAAGGGGCCCAAATCAAATGGTTCGCTGTCAAGGAGAACGACCGGGGGGGGTGGGGGGAAAGAAGTGGAGTACCCCAAAGGGAACCAAGAATGTCAAGGTATCCAAGGGAAAACCCCCCAATAAAAACGTTAAGTGATATTTTAAAATATAAAGGGGTTAGGGGTCTGTTGAAAAAAGAAAGTTTTGGATTTTTGTTAAAAAATTATGTACCCGATGTTGTATTTTTACAAGAACACATAAAAATCTTTAGGTGAATTGTGTTCCTGAATATATTTTGTAATGGGCTTTTTCTAATAGACTAAAAGGTGGTTTTTGCAGTTAGTTAAAGAGGCTAGCCCGTTTTTTTGCAAATATGAGGTAGGAGAGGAGGGGAGGGTTGTTGGGTTGATGGGGGTTTGGGGGGGGGTACGGGTGGCTTTGGGGGGTTGTACGGCCGGGCGGAAGGTGAATGCGTGTAAAAAATGGGTTTTTTAGGGACGTGTTGGTGTACCTTTTAAGACACGCCATCTCACGATTTTTGGGGGTGTTGGGAATTGCATTGATCGCCCAAAAGGTGTCAACCCGAGGGGAGGGTTTTTTTTTCAGGATATTTAGGGGCCTTTTTGCGGAGTGTTAATGTTAGGAGTGGGGGGGGGGGTTTGAGGGGGGTGGGGTCTGCTTCGTTCTTTTTAAAGGGAGTAGCGGCAAGACTGGTGGCATTACGTTTCTAGGGGTTTGTCGGCGTCGGGAGTGTGTGTGTAAATGTGATTTTCTAAATCCGAGGGTTATGGGGTTGTTGACTGGGTGGTTTCCGAGGCGTTCAGAGGTTTCTGGAATTTAAATGGGGTTTAATGAAAAAAGAGGTGTGGGGAAGATTTTGTGAGTGTTTTGGAGGGATGGTGGGCGAATGGCAGGGGGTTGTTAAAAAGTCGAAAGGTGGGATACTGTCGGGAAGGTTTTAAGGTGGGAATTTTTATCAGCGCAAGGAAAAGAAGCAAGGAATGCAATGGGTCTTGAAAAATATCTTGAAAATCAATGCAAGCTGTTTTTACAAAGGGTGGGGGAGTTATCGGTGGTTGAAAATTTAAAATTTAAAAAAGCTTAAAATTTGGACTTTCACAATCGTATTTTTGATGCGGCGCGGATAGCAAAATGGGAATTGATGAGGTTTTATGGGGTGAATAGATGTTAGGCATGTAGTCAGCATAGCTACTTGAGAGAGGGTTTTGAAGGGGCACGGGTTTGACTGGTAAGACGGGACTGGTAGTTGGTGACCGGCACGGATGTAAAAAAGGGTGTGAGGACATGTTGGGATGTTAATTTTGTAAAAGATCCCCGCAAAATCAAGATCGGCAAATTGGCATGGGAGAGGGCAGGGGAGGTAGGGCTAAGGTGGAGGGAATATATCCCAAAGTTGCATGGAAGGACTTGGGGTCGTTTAAAAGCTTAAGGTTACGGCCAAAGGGCGGGGTAATGTTTTAATTTTTTTCATAATTACTGCCGTTGGGGGAAGTTTTAGCGAATGGCGCGTGCAGGGGGGGGGCTGTGTTGTGTGTGTGGAGATCCTGATACGGTCTTTTAGCAGTTTATTTCTGTAAGAGATTGGAAACACGTAAGGTTGTGGTTTGGTAAGGTGTTAAGAAAAAGGTGGGTGGGGGTGGGGGTTTTGGTTTAAGAGCTTTAAGTTGATGTGGGGGGGGTCGAAACACCGGTACAGAATGCAATCGGATATTTAGTGACGGATTTTGTATATACGTATGGGTTATAGGCATTTTTCTGTGAGGGAGGAATAGAGCCCTGGTAGCGATATTTTTGGTACCAAAAGAGAAATAAAGAATTTTCGGGAAAAAAAGATGGTTTTTCTTATTTTCAAAGGGTATTGCAGATTCAAGGTCAGGGGTTTTGGGGTTATACCTTTTAAAAGGGTACACGAGGCTGGTTCTTTAAAATGTGTGAGTGAATGTGGCATACGATTGGTTGGGTGGGTTTTTGTATAAATGATAGGTATTATGTTAGTTTGGATGTTTTTTTATTCAAACAAATAAAATTTTAATTGCTTGGAAACAATTTTTTTTTCTCAAATTGACGTGATTAAGAGAGTGGGTCTCTTGTGAAGCCAACTTGAATGCAGACAGGTTTATGTAAAAGCACCTTGGCAAATTATATTTAGTTTTTTATTTTATATTTTCCTTGTATCGCCATGTTGGATACTGGTAACGTTCTGTTGGGGTCTCCTGGGAAGTTTTTGGGAAAGTGATCAGTTGAGGTAAAAATTTTGTATTTGTGTACTAATCTCTCATGTGTGTGTGTTAGTGATAAGAATGTGGTGGTGATGTTGCATAATGTTACTTTTTTTAGCAAATTTGAATTTTCATGTATTAAGTGGGGAAACCCCTTTTTGTTTGTACTGAATATTTTTGTATCTTTTCAGTGTCAAGTAAATTAACTACAGTTCATTACAATCGTTCGTTTTTGGATTTTTGTTTTATGCACTTTTTTTTATTATTAGTTTTACAAAAGGGTTTTTTGACATAAAATCAACCATAAAAGGGATATTTTTTATGAATAGTTTTTCTTTGTTTTAATGTATTAAGAGGGTTTTAATTAAAAGGGAAGAAAAATTTGTATATTTTGTGTTACCTTAGGATAGGTAATTAAAGAATAGGGGACGGGCGAATATTTTAAAAACCCTTTTGTGTATTATTGACAATTGTAATTATACTTACTTGAATGTAATGATGGGAATCCTATGATTATTAAATTTTTTGTATTTTTTTAAATTTTAAAAAAAATGTTTAAAAGGGTTTTTTTTTTGTTATAAGTTATAGTATTGTTTGGGATGTTTTTATTGATTTTTCATCATGTTGGTTTAGGGAAAACTGTTGGCTTAGTGTAAATATCGGATATGTGGCAGTCTTTATAAAGGTGTTTATGTTCTGTATTTGTTTTGTAACCTGTTTAAGAAGGTGGATTTTTTTTTATTTAAATGTTGTTATATGACGTTTTAAATAAATATAAAAAAAAAAAAAAAGCTTCTAGAGGAAAAACCCAATTTTGGGAAATTTTCTAAATATAATGGCAGAAGACACTTCTCAAACTGTCTAAAAACCTTCGCCTACAAAAAAGTGATTTTGTCTACGAGCCCCAAATTATCCAATACACGGCTTAGTCTACATAAAGGGGCCCCAGTCCTAAAAATGTCTACAGTGTCACTAAACGATGAACTCAACCTTCCAAGTGTCTACATTATCTCTCTCCAGGATAACCTCATGTTTCAGATTCTTTACTCTGTCATTATATGGTTCTCGCACTCTGTTAGCAACCTTGACTATTTATTCATGTTTGTATAAGCTTGTTTAGTACTTATTTAATATTCTGATCCGGGATAAGCAAACAACTGCTAAAAGAACGTTTGCATTTCCCTGATCGCTACAGAGAAGCAGCAGTATAATGAAAAAAAGGAATTCAGTGAATATTTTGAGTACGTGTGAAAAGAAAGTCCTTTCTCCTTACATCACTTAACTCATAGTAATAAAAACCATCTGATTACTTTTTCAGTAGACAAGTTTAAGTCTACGTTCCATAATATTGGAAAAATAAAATGTGTTTATCATGTATACAAACACTGGTATACATATTAATAGGAAGACTCTCTGTCAGGTTGTGGTGTCAGCCATCGTGGTGTTCTTAGTTGCCAACTCGCTCCCAAATGGGACGGAATCTTCCTTTTTTTTATGCAAAATGATAAATTACTAGACTAATCATTCGGTATTTTATTGTGTAGTAGTTTTGTATTGTAATAAAAAAAACCACTTTCATTGCAAAATTAATCACAAATTAAAACATGCTTTTTGTTGTATTTGTATTGAGTGAGTTGGTCTGCAATGACCCACAACATCTTGCTTTCTATAAAATCACGTCTTTCATCCCGGCTGTCATCTTTCAATCGTCGTTTAGTTGAAGAGACCGCACTCTTCTGCTCACCTATCTGATACACGCGACTCACACATGGATACCATATTATATATATAAATATATAAATATATAAATAGTGTGTGTGTGTGTGTGTGTGTGTGTTTTAGGAGTGAATGGTCACGAATGGTTTTTTGGACTTGACGAGCTGTTTTAGTGTGAGCAGGGCAATATTTTGTTAAGGGATTCAGGCAAACCGATTAACCGGACATGAGTCCTAGAAATTGGAAGTACAATTACTGCACTTTAAAGGAGGGGGTTTAGGATATTTACAGTTTGGAGGGACGTCTAAATTGTCGTATCTGAGCACCTCTGCAAAGACAGTGATTATGTATGAGTGATGGTGAAAGCGTTGAATGATGAAAGTTTTTTTCATTCTTTTTGGGTCACCCGAAAGCAGTGAAGAGTTTTAATGAGGATCGTGAGGCTCAGAGTAGAGTATGTAGGAGAGAGGGAGATTATATCCCAGTAAAAGTAGGCCTTAGACTATGATGTGTGATGTCACCGTGGTTGTTCAATATATTTATAGATGAGGTTGTAAGAGAAGTGAATGCTCGAGTGTTGGCAAAGGAGTGGGAGGTTAAAAGATGAAGAATTTAACACAAAGTGGGAATTGTCACACTCTGACTTTTTTTCTAACTGAAACTAACATTGCTACTTTGCACATAAAACCCTTTCTCTCTCTCTCTTAGCCATAATACATTGTTATTTTAAACACTTCCCCCCTCGCACTGCTGTATGACGTTTACCCATCAAATTAACTATAATAATATTGCAATTAAATATGATATGTTAGTACAATCACAGTCAGCAAGACGGTCACAACATCAACTAGGTTACAAAAACCCCAAACAGTTTGAAAATCTTTTGGGGTTACTAAATCAGTGATGACCAGCTGAACTCTTACATATCAGCTGCAACGTGACTTCTGTTATAATCTTCGAACAGCCTTCGAATCCGCTGATAACAGGCGAGGCAGAAGATTTTTCAAAACACGGTTTTTACCGACCCACAAATCAAAGAATGCTTGTATAACACATCAAAACCCTACATAGTAAAACAGCAAGATAAGTTTTGATTCTTGAAAGTAGCATTCTACTCACGGGTCTAAGGTCAGAAATAGAAACAGGGCATTGTTCCACGTCTAACATGATGGCCAAGCTTCCTGAGGTAATAGTTTCTTCCTAAGTAGTGTGATAACTAAAGACAACTGCAACAAATCCGTAATGGAAGGTGATACTACAAGTTGTTCACGATATTTACTGAAGGAAACGTTTCGCCAGGAGTGACTTTAGTCTTGAACCTTGTTAGTTTGATCTTACAGGACAGCGCCACCGTACATACGCTCGAGAAGAATGTTATGAGATACTCAACTGTAAAATAATACACACAATGTTTTTTTTCTGCCATTTTAAAAGCCCATGCCTCTCCTATAAACTGTTTTTTCCCCCCCTTTTAACCTTAGTCGCCGTCTTGTTCAAGCAGTTATAATGCACAAATTATTAGCATAAATGTTTGCCCAGGTTAATTAAGCTGATGTTTTCATTCTCAGTACACTGACAACTGTTCTAATCATCGGAACAAGCGTGACGTAAACTGACTTCTACTTTTGTCTTATCTATTCTCCTGACCTTTCATGTTATTTTCGTCACCTGACCCGTCTCTTGCTTTTGTTTTTCAGGTCTTCTGTTCTGTCTACTTATTATCCAACGTTTTATGTTTTGTTGCCGCCTCCCTAGCTAATAACGATAACAAATTTGTTTTAGCTAGGCATAAGAATTAACAACTGGGTGTCTATACTGCAAACTGAATTGTTTGCCTCCTAATGGGCGCTAAAACTAACTTACGACACTGAGCTTGACTATCATCATTACTGATTCTATGATATCATTGAAGACTCTTGACTCTTATAATGACCAATAACATGTTCATTGCAGAAGCCAGGTATAGATACTCAGAAATCCATGGAATGCGAATTAATGTACAATTGTATGGATCCCAAAACACATTGGATTACTCCTTCATGGGTTAAGTTTAAAGTGTTAGCCAAGAAAAAATACCCCCAAGGAGAATTTAGAATATAGCTTTGGGATATTTGTGTTTTGCATTATTAAAAATATTAGGAGATAATTAAATAATGAAAATGAATGTTATAGGACTGCAGTTAGAAGCCTGAATATATCTATAACCCACTATAACATGAACATAGATAAGTACGTTTATGGAGCAACTTGCAATGTGAACAGAATGACTGATGAAAGAGTGGCCAGGTTTAAGCTTGGTTAGAAGTATTTTCTGGCAGTTTGGGGGACACGCAGATGATCAAACCAAATGCAAATTATGTGGCCAGGCATATGGACACTGTTTTGAACACTATATGCTTAATGCCCACTTACTGAGGAATATAGGCAGACTTTATAATAACCTATGTAATATGTCAAGATATCTTATCAGTGAAAATAAGATACCGGATATACTAAGCAAATTTTCTAAATTTGCTTGTAACAGGTAAGTGAACTCTAGATATAAATTAAAATGTACATCTGTTAACCTTTTGGGGGTCTAGTTCCTAGGCGTTTTGTGTATCCATATGCTCTCGCGATATTGTCCACAGGATGAATATGGGGTGCACAATAAACTAGCCACTTCGGCAGCAAAATCTAAATCCAATCTAAGTTTCGACTTAATAGCAGTCCACAATGAACCCCAATGTCATCTACGGTTTGTTTTCCAAATTTTGGATAATAATTGTGATAATAATAATAATAATAATAATAATAATAATAATAATAATAACCATTGTCCTCTTCGCTTTCGGGCTGAGTGGACGCACTGCGCAAACAGCTCCTGCTTTCTCTGGTGCGCAACTTCCTGTTTTCACCAAGATGGCTGCCAGCTACCGCAGGAGGAGCAACACCGTGTGTGTTGACCTTGTTAAAGGGGCAATTTACCCTACGAATGCCCCTGTTTTATTACCAACGATTATTCGGGACACGTTTGGCATTGAAGTTGAAGAATTGCACGGAGTAGCACTTAATGGATCATCACGAATCTTCATAAAGTTCTGCACAGTGGAGGCATATGAAAGGACGGTGACTCAGTACCAGGAGAAGAACATCACCGTATCGTCTGGTCTGGAGGTACGCCTGCGAGATGCCTCAAAATACTACACCTGGGTGAGGATCCGCAACGTTCCTTTCGAGGCAGACGATGTGGATATCCGAGAGACATTTCAAAGATATGGTGAGGTGCATGGTATAACTTTGGTTCGATGGACAGAGGGAATCTATGAAGGGTTGCCGGCTGGATCTTACACCGTCAAGATGTCTTTAAGAAGACCTATTCCATCGTATGTTGTCCTGGAGGATTTTAGGACACAGCTGTACGTGACCTACGCGGGACAACGAAAGACGTGTCGCCTGTGCGGCGCTTTTGACCACATGGCGGCCGGATGTGGTAAAGCAGCAGCGCCGCGGCCTTGGGAACGGCAAGTAGACACAGAGTCTCAGGCGGAACCTCTGCCGAAGTCTTTGAGCGCAGCAGGCAAAGGTAATTGGGCGGATGAAGTGGAGGGTGAGTTAGAGAATTGTGTGACACTACCAGTGGCTTCGGATGCTCCCCCGCAAGCGGGCCCGGGAGTTGAGCAGCAGCCTGTGGGGGTGGGAGAGACCGGTGATCCCCAGGAGTTATCTACGCCCCTACAGGAGATGATTAAGTCTTTCCTGGACGTGCCTGCGGAGGAGAACCCAACTACAAACAGGAGAATTCTGATGGTTGAGAAGGACTTGATTGAGCAGATTCCAGAGCCTCTGGGGTCAGAGCCTGGCATGTTGCAGTTGCTACAGGTGGAAGCTGAGGTGCACAAGGGCAATGGAAATACTGATATGGAAATTGAGGGCACATCTAGAAAGAGGGCTGGAGGCTCGTCAGATGAGGATGTTATAACACCAGCTCAGCGTACAGGGAAGAAGACGTGGGCAGGAGTGATTAAGAAGGGGCAGGGTAGTGCACAGGGGGGGGAGGGGGCACAGGTGGGAAAGAGTGCACGGGAAAAGACAGAAGCAGCAAAAAGTGGAACAGACAGGACACAGAGACATAGAGGAAAGCCACCCTTTCTGAATCTTTAAGTGTCTAACGATAAACGTGAATGGCCTTAGAGCTGACGGTAAACGAGTATGGTTGGAGGATGTTTTGCGGCGTTTTAACATTGATGTGTGTTTTATTCAAGAACACAATTTCAAGTATGGCAGAGAGTTGAGGCTGAACGGTTTTAGGATGTATGTTGGTAGTTCAGGGAAATTAAAGGGTGGGGTGGCAGTGGCAGTGAGGGAATCCAGCCCATTCCACGTGCTCAAGTGGGAAGAGGGAGGGGAGGGGAGGGTGGTGAGGGTGGAAGGGATATGGCGTGAGATTAGAGTATGTTTTCTGGGGATATATATGCCGGCAGATAGTAACATACGGGTAAAGGTGCATTTTGTAAGGGAGGTTTTGCTTTTCTACATGCGGGGATTGGAATTGTGTAATCAGGAATAAGGATGTGGAGCCGAGAGGGGCAGGGTGTGTACTTGGAGTATTGAGGGATTTGTTGAGGGATGCAGGGGTTTATGACATAGTCAGGGGCGATGGGTGGAAAGTAGAGCACACGTTTATGCGGAGGGGTTATGCTGCCAGGTTGGATCGTATATATATAACTCGAGATATAACAGTAGAACGTGTAACGACGATAGATTTAGGTTTTTCGGACCATCGTGCCGTTTTGGCAGAGATGGCATGGGAAGGGATGGTTCGTAGGTATGTGGGTTATTGGAAAATGAATGTGAGGCTACTTGAGGGGGAGGAGTTGTTTTTTAGGGAATGGTGGAAGCAACTATGGGAGGCTCGCAACGAAGAGGAGGATGTCTTGGAATGGTGGGAGAAGCACGCTAAATTGCAGATTAGGGAGTATTACCAGCATAGAGGAAGGGATGAGGCGAGGTGGAGGTATGGGTTACAGAAATATTTAGAGGGGCAGCTAAATGATTGTTATGAAGGGGGAGGGGGGGCTAGACATGGAGAAATAGAGGTTTTAAGGGGAAGATTGAGGGATATACAAAATTCTCGTTTTGATGCGATACGTGTGAGGGAAGGTTTAGAGGAGGTTCTATGGGGTGACAAACCGTCAGGATGTGTTTTGAGGAGATTTAGGAATAGGCAACAGATGACCACGATTATGGGATTAGAGGTGTGTAAAGGGGTGGGGGGATATAGGGTGGGGCAGGTACTTAGTACCACCGATGGAATGAGCAATTATGCTGATTATTGGTTTAGGGAGAATTTTAAGCAGAGGGAGGGAGGAGAGAGGGAGGGAGAGATTCTGGGAGAAGGAATTCGAGGTATTTTAGGGGAGGAGGAGAGGGCAGTAATAGAGGGTAGGATCAGTGAGGAGGAGGTGGAGGAGGCGATAATGGGCTTGAGTAGGGGAAAAGCGCCGGGCATTGATGGAATTCCTAATGATTTCTATATTACACATTGGGATTGTATGAAGGAATGTCTGGTCCGGTTGTTTAACTGTATGAAGGAAAGGGGAGTGTTGGGGGAATCGCAGGGCACGGGGGTAGTAGTTTTGGTCTATAAGGAGGGGGGGGGGAAGACCTTGGGAGCTTTTAGGGCGATCTCCCTCATGTGTGCAGATTATAAAGTTTTTGCGAAGGTTTTAGGTAACCGTATGAAAAAGGTGCTTGACCGAGTCCTACATAGAGGACAGTGTGGGATTCCAGGTCGAAGTATGCGTGAGGGGCATGGGAGAATTAAAGATTTTGTGGAGGGTAGACAACGGGGGGGGATCTTGGGGATTGATTGGGATCAGGCTTATGACAGTGTAGATAGACATATGTTGTGGTGTATTTTAAAAAAAACAGGGTTTTGGTGATGAGATTGTGCGCTGGGCGACTACTTTGTATACGCCTGCAACGGTCAGGGTACAGGTTAATGGAAAGTTAGGGTTGCCGGTGCAGATGGGGATGGGTTTGCGACAGGGTTGCCCCTTGTCTCAAATCCTCTTTGCATGCATGCAGGACCCTTTTTATAGGCTTATAGAGGAAGGAGTGTGGGAACAGGGAGAGGTGGGTCCTGGGAGATGTGGTATTGTGGGGTATGTGGATGACACCACAGTTTTGGTAGGAGGGGAAATAGGATTGGGGAATGTGGGACGTATAATAGAGATCTTTGGTGGGGCGACAGGGATGAGGGTTAATGGAGCAAAGTCAAAGTTATTAGAAGTAGGCACGTGGGTGGGGGGAGGGTTGGGGGAACAGTATGGGTGGAACGTAGTGGATAGAATTAAGATATGTGGGGTTGTGTATATGGCGGACGCTGGGGAGGCACAGAGAATAAATTCCAAGGAAGTAGTGAGTAGAGCGATGGGTAGGATGCGCGGGTGGAGGGCTGGGGATGTAACATTGCAGCAGAGGGTGGTGGTAGTAAATACACTTGTGTACAGTAAAGTGTGGGGCGTGGCAGAAATATATCCCCTGAGGTCGTGTGATATTCAGGAACTGGAGAGGGTGGTTTTGAGGTATGTGTGGGGTTATGGGAAGCCATGGCTACGGAAGGAGGTGGTGATGATGGGCGTGCGGCAGGGTGGGCTGGGTCTTATACCTTTGGACACACGAGTGAAGGCAGTGTATGTGAAGCAGCGATACTTGAGGGTGGGAGGGGAGAGGGGTAGAAGGGTGGGAGAGGTCATGAAGGATGTGCAAAAATGGTGGAAGGGAAAGGCACTACTGGAGTGTGAAGATATGGTGCGAAATTTGTTGGCAGTAAGGGAAGCAAGAAAAGTAAGGGTAAGTAGGCTTGGGAGGACAGGTTGGCAGGGTACAGTGATACAGGGAGTAGCTACATACCCAATGTATGATTGGAGGGGCATTTGGGAAGACTTTCGGAAGATCAGATTAAAGCCAAGGGTTCGTGAAGTGGTTTATAGATTCTTTATGGGAATTTTAGCTACAAGGTCAGTGCTATATAGAATGGGTTATGTAGGTGCTGGCACTTGTTTGCATTGTGAGGAAGAGGAGACGGCTTTTCATGCCATATATTTTTGTGAAAACTTGGGTTTAGTAAGGGCATGGTTAGCGAGAGTTCTGGGTATAGTGGCAGGAGGGGGGAGAAACATTTCGACTTTGAGGGCTTTGCATTTTGATGTGGGAGGGGTTTCCAAGGACATTCGGAGGGCAGTGATGTATGTTGTGGCAGATTTTTTGTATGTGTCTTGGTGCATGCGGGAGGTGGGGGTGAATGTAGGGTGCGGGCGCTTGCGGCGAGTGTGTATCGTACAGTATGCAGAAATAGGCTACTATATGGGAGGTTGTGGGTAAATAGTTTTCCCTTGGGTTATCGTAATCTGTCGGTAGGTGTAATGTTAGGGTTGGGTGTAGTTTAGAGCTGGATTGGGCTGGTTCTCCCTAAACTGGCATTCTTGTTTTTTTTTGAGACTAGTGGAGGATGGAAGGTGGAATAAAAGTGTGTGGTAGTGGAGCATATGGGTGTAAAGTCGTTAGGAATAAGGGGGGGCGTAGGGGGGGTGAACTGGTGACTTTTGGTTAAGAGACAGGGGTTTTATGACTTTCGACGTCAGGTACGAACTTGAGCATGGAAGGGAACGTGAGAGTGTGTTTTTTTTTTAATACAGATAGCATGGGGTCAGGGGATGGCTTTCTGAAGTGTCTTTTGCCAGGTTGGTTTTGTTAATGATTGAGGTAGTACTGCCCGGTACATGTTTTATTAGGAGCCATAAGTTATATTGTGTAACTTAGTGCGTGACAGAGTAAGTCTGATATTGCTCTGGAACATTGTTAATAAATATATATATCTTGTTGAACATAATACATAAAAAAAATGGGAATATGTATTAGTGAGAAAAAATAAAAAAGTATCTGGAGTTGTTAGGAGGATAGAAGTTATTTGTAGTGTAGATGTAAATTTTTTATTGTCTCAGGACTTGAATATGTTAATTTTTTTTTAGTCAATGTAAATGTGAAAGTTTATTATTAATAATAATATTGATGTGTCAGAATGGTGAAAATGTCTAATAAGCTCAGACGGTGAAGATGGGTTTTCCTTTTGATACTAAATGTGTATTTTGCGTTGAAATGTAATTTATAAGTAGGTTCAAATTTACTTAGTACGTCTTTTAGTTATTCTGTAATAGTATGTTGGTGTGATCATGTAATTATTAGTTATTTCTTCTTATGTATCCTTTGCTGCGCCAGAAGTGTGGCACTCAGTCAGTCCAGCAAAGGAAGTGGGGTAGGGATTGCTATATAAAATTCAAAAGTATAATAGGATGCAATAGAAATACTGTTAAAAAAAAAATGTGAAGGTAATGTTCTTGATATGTAATCTGTTTGTTTTTTGTCCTATTGTCTTATGTATGGTTTTAAATAACATATAAGTACAAGTTCTTAAGTGTTATGTAACACTTCATTAAATATCTAAGTTAGTACTGATAGTTCTGGTATACTTACCGTTATTATTATGTAATGTACGTCGTAAGTGACAATATTATGGTTAGGAAGCCTCGAGTGTAAGGCATTTTGGGGATGGTCAAGGTGGTGTTTAGTGGTGCACTGTATATAACACACATGTAAAGTAGGATGGTTGGGTTAGAAGGTTCACTGGACCTCGTGTATTATCATGATGTCAGAGTTACCATATATGGGAAATGTTTAGTTCAGGTATAAGGATGCATGTTTGCATGGTAATTATATGGGGTACTGTGATTATGAATTATATGGTGTACTGTGATTATGAATTATATTTTGGATACCTGTTTGTTAAGGGATTGTGGTCTTCTATATATTTATTCTTTTATGTTGTAATACAAAGTTTTAAATAAAATATAAAAAAAAAATCTAAGTTTCGACTTAATAGCAGTCCACAATGAACCCCAATGTCATCTACGGTTTGTTTTCCAAATTTTGGATAATAATTGTGATAATAATAATAATAATAATAATAATAATCATTCGTCTCAACCCTTGAGTGGAGAGGACGTGTGCTGCTGCTGCCCCCTGGAGTTGTCTGGTGGCAGTATTATTTTCACCAACATGGCGCAGGCTCGCCGGCGCAGGGTAAATACAGTCTGCATTGTATTAACCAGTGGAGCTGTAACGGGGCCATCAATGGAGTTGCTTTTGCCTGCAATCATCAGAGATACCTACGGAATAGCCAAAGAGGTGATTTGTGGACTTGCATTGAACGGAACGAAGAGGATTTTTGTAAAATTTAGTTCGGCGACTGTGTATGAGGCAGTTGTGAATAAGTTTCAAGAGGTGGCCATACCAGTTAACCATGCTGTGACGGTGCGGCTGCATGATGTGTCCAGCTATTACACATGGGTTAAGATCAGAATGTGCCGTTCGAGGCGGATGCATCTGACATCCGGTCATTATGTGTAAATACGGCACAATACATACGATCACTGCAGGAAGGTGGTCAGTTGGCCAGTATATGGGGATACCTGAGGGTGCATTCTCTGTCAAGATGACGCTCAGACATCCAATTCCATCGTACGTGGTGATGGAAGATTTCAGGACTCAGGCTTTTGTAACATACGCTGGGCAGCGAAGCACTTGCCGTTTGTGCGGGTCGTATGATCACCTGGCTGCGCAATGTGAAAGAAGACGTGGTGATAGGGACCAGCAGCAACGACGAGATGTGGAGGAAAGGAGAGAGGATCAAGATCAACTGTTTTCGACTCTGCCTCAGCAGAGTTTGACATGGAGTGAGGAGGTTGAGAGGGCCGAAGAAAAGGAGATGGCAGGGGCTACGCGGGGGGACGACATCACTTCCCTGGACGTTGTACAAGTGCTTGATGAGGTCATCGCGGAAGCGAATGGTAGTGACGCGGAAACTACGATAGTGTCGACGTTTGAGAACATTTTGGATAATGAGAGTCCTTGTCCGGATGTTGGTACAGACCTGGATCATGGGTCTGCAGTTGAGAGGGGCGTGGTGACGCCAACCCAGACTGAAGTGTGTCGTAAGGATGCACAGTTGGTGAAAAACTGTGGAGGTGGAGGTTCATCATGGCACTGAGCTGGATGACTTGATGCAGGTCGCGGGTACGACGCGAAAGCGCGCAGCAGTGCTTTCGGATTCCGACGACGTGCTTACGCCCGCACAAAGACCTGGGAAGAAAACATGGGCGGAAGCCATGCGGAGAGGTTCAAGTGGCGCCCAGGGGCAGGGGTTGGGTAAGGGTGGACAGAAAGGGGGGGGGAAGGAAAAGGGTGCAATGAAACGATCAGGTGATAAGTCGGTAGTGTCAAGAGGGGAACCCCCTTCGTCGGTTTTAAGTGCCTGACATTGAACATCAATGGCTTGAGGTCTCAGAGAAAGTGTGAGTGGTTTAAGGAATATTTGGTGCGTCATGACGTTGACGTTGTGTTCTTGCAGGAACACAATTATAGACCGGGTTATGAGTTGAAGGTGGATGGGTATAATGTGTATGTTGAGCATGCAGTCAGATTGAAAGGAGGTGTGGCCATTTTGGTGAAAGAAACTAGCCCGTTGGTTGTCAGGCATAGTGAGGGGGAGAGGGGAGGGTGATTCGCGTGGATGGGTTATGGGTCAGGTACAGATGACGTTGGTGTGTGTGTATGGCCCAGCAGAGGGAGATGTGAGGATAAAGAATAAATTCGTAAGGGACGTTCTGGTATATTATTTGCGTGGATTGCCGGGGGTTGCTGTGATAGGAGGTGACTGGAACTGTGTGATAAGGAATAAGGATGTTGAACCGAGAGGGGCAGGGCATTGTTTGAGGATATTGGGAGAATTGTTTATCCGGGATAGGATTGACAGATGTTGAGGGAGGTGAGGTGGTGGAGCACACATTTATTAAGCGTGGGTATGCGGCTAGGCTCGATCGATTATACGTTCCCAGGACAGTTGTAATACATAGTGTGAGGGTAATGGACGTAGTATTTTCTGATCACAGGGGTGTTTTGGTGGATATAGGTTGGGAGGGGTTGCCGAGAAGGTGTAAGGGGTTTTGGAAGTTGAATGTAAAGTTGTTGCAGCAAGAAGAGTATCAACAGTCATTTGTTCAATTGTGGGAGGAGTTGGTGGCGGAGGCGCCTGGAAATAGTGAATTGGTTAGTTGGTGGGACTCTGTGGCGAAATCTCGTATTAAGGAATTTTATATTTGTAGTGGGAGGGAATATAACAGGTTGAAGTATGGGTACCAATCTTATCTTGAGGGACAGTTGAGAGCTTGCTACGAGCGTGGGAGTGCTAGTCATCCGGTGGATGATATTGAGGGAATAAAGGAGCGTATCAGGGATTTGCAAAATGAAAGATTTGATGGCGCGCGAGTTTTGGGTGGCTGGAAGAGGTGTTATGGGGTGACAGGCCTTCGGCATGCGTGTTGAGGAAACAGCGTAAGAGAAGAGTGGCGACGGAGATGATGGGATTAACTGTTCATGTGGGGATGGGAGGGTATAGAGAGGGGCAGGTATTAGTAACGACAGAGGGTATGAGTGGTTATCTAGATGCATGGTTTAGGTCATATGCACAAAACGGAGGTATTCGAGATGAGGCTTTAAAGGAAATGGGAGGTTTCGTGCAATGTGAGATTGATGGTATGGATAGGGTAACATTAGAAGGTCCGATCACGGAAAGTGAGATTTCGCAAGCTTTGTCTGGTGCAAGTTTAGGTAAGGCGCCAGGTGTAGATGGGTTGCCTAATGGATTTTTACGTTAGGAATTGGGAAGTATTGAGAGGATTTTAGTTAGGTTATTCAATGTAATGAAGGATGATGGGGAAATGGGGGAGCAGCAAAGGACTGCTGTCGTGGTATTAGTTCCGAAAGGTGGACAGACTACAGTAGAGGATTACCGAGCAATATCGCTTATGTGTGGCGATTATAAGTTATTTGCACGAATATTAGGGAATAGAATAAAAAAGGTGATAGGTAACGTAATTGACAGAGGACAATATGGGGTACCGGGTAGGACAATGTATGAAGGGCATGGAGTTTCTTAGAAGTTTTATAGAAAAGAGGGGGGAGTTGGGGGGTGGGGGTGTGTTGGCATTGGATTGGCGAGCTGCTTACGATAGTGTGGAGAGGGATGCGTTATGGAGGTTCATGCGTTGGCAGGGATTCGGGAAGGAAATTATATCTTGGGCGAAAACATTGTATCAGGGAGCATCTATGAGAGTACAGGTTAATGGAAGGCTAGGTGTTAACATTCAGATGGGAAGGGGTTTGCGACAGGGTTGCCCTCTATCGCAAATATTGTTTGCGTGCCTCCAGGATCCCTTTTATAGGGCAGTTAGGTGGAGTATCGCAAGTGGAGGGGTTAGTAATGAACGAGAGGGTTGGCCGGTATTGTGGGTTATGTGGATGATACAACTGTATTGGTGAGGGATGAGACGGATTTACACAAGGTTGGAAAGGTGGTAGATGTGTTTGGAGAGGCTACTGGGATGGAAATTAATGTGGCAAAGTCTAAGTATATGGACCTAGGCAATAACGTAAATAGAGATGGGACTGTAGGGCGCGGGTGGAGTGTGGTGGATCAGCTATTGATTTGTGGGATAGTGTACGCTAAGAATGATAGGGTCGCACAAGAGGTAAATTCGATGCGCACCGTGGATAGGGTATTGAAAGATTGGGTGGTTTGAGGACGGCGCAGCTAACGTTGCATCAGAGGGTCATTGTGACGAACGTGCTGTTGTATAGTAAGATATGGCACGTGGTGGCAGTATACCCGCTGAGGCGGCGAGAGGTGCAACGGTTGCAGCATGGGATTTTCCGATTTATATGGGGATCGGGTTGTGACTGGCTAAGTAGAGGGTGGTGGGCGCTTCCCGTTAGCCACGGGGGGCTGGGGCTTATACATTTAGAAAAGCGTATGATGAGTGGGGTATCTAAAACGCGGGTATTTGGGGAGGTGGGGCGAGGAAAGGGGGCTAGAAAAAACTGCGTATGGATATGCAACGATGTGGGGGGTAAGGATTTAATGATTGGTGAGGCCATGTTGAGGGTTTTAATGACGGTGAGGGATCCGAAGCGCCTTAAATTGAGGATTCTTGAGAGGGTGGGGGGTGGGTCTGTGGTGGCGGCAGTTGAGGGGGCATACCCCATGTATGCGTGGGGGAATATCTGGAAATGTTTACGGCAATTGCGTATTAAACCAGGTGTAAGGGAGGTAATGTTTAGGTTTCTACATGGAATCTTGCCGTCTGGTGTTGTGTTATTTAATAGGAGACTAAGGGAGGGTGGGGAGTGCAAAGCGTGTGGATGTTCCGAGACTATTTTTCATGCGGTGTATTTTTGTAATTATTTAGAAGCTGTAAGGGTATGGTTAGGTAGGGTAGTTAGGTTAGTGGGTGGGGAAGGGTTACAGGTGTTAAGGTGTTAAGTTTAGATATAGGTGGGATGAGTCAGATGGTGGTGAATGCGGTTGCGTATGTGGTCACTGATTTTATTTATACGTCTTGGGCTATGAGGGAGGTGGGTGTGAGGGAGGTGGGTGTGAGGGAGGTGGGTGTGAGGGAGGTGGGTGTGAGGGAGGTGGGTGTGAGGGATGGTGAGGAGGTGGGTGTGGATGAAAGAATAAAGGTGTTAGCGGCCACCATTTATAGAACTAAGTGTCGCAATAGGGATGTTTATGGGGGAAGGTGGAGACAGTGTTTACTGAGGATACCGGAGTTTTAAGTTAAAGGATTTACGGGATTTAAGTGTAAATGGGTAGCGACGGGCTAGTTTCTTGAGCGGAGATGTGTGGATGGCTTTTAAAGTGTGTGACTGGATTTGCACTGATACATTTATGCTTATCCTGAGTAGTGAGTGTGGTGTGGGTGGTGTTTTTACACATGTGTTCCCTTTATGTTGTGAAGATTTTGGATGGTATATGTACGTAATGTATTGGAGCACTACATCATTGTGTGTATACAAGGTGAATGAAAAGGTAGAATCTTAAAGTTTTTATGTGTGTGAGAATGACTGTTCGTTATTGTGAGAGTGCCTTCAAAGATGTTATAGAAAGCACATACTACATGGTGTTACTAAGGTATGCCATATGACTGTATCGAATATGCTGTGATACAAAGTCCGGGGTTTCCCTTCTTGTAGGATGCATTCTGTAAGACACAATTTCTGTATATCAGAAGGTTCGAAGTTTACATAGCTGTAATGAGTAACGTGGTACAGTTTTATATTATGCGAGATTGTATTTTGGTACATAAGGCCTAACATATAATGTTTCAGCGGCCTGGTTAAGATTATATAGTACATGTGGTGTGACACTATGTGTAGGGTAGTGTTAAATATTTTAAGTACACGCTGTTGTTTTCCCTTTGCTATTTTATTGTTTAAAGTCACATAAGAGTATATGTAAGGTAATATAAAAATGTATATTGATTTTGTGTAAATACGCAATTTCAGATGACTTTGTTGGATCAGGTGTGCATATGAGTTCAAGTAGCGGTGTATATTATGTATTAATACTGGTATAGGGTATATAGTGTATGAAGAAGTCTTGGGTGGATTGCACCCGTGTTGAGATATAGAGTATATTATCCTTGTATGCTAGGCAAAGTTTTCATAATTGTTACTTAGAGCAAGTAGTCTCCTACGCTCTTATAGTATGTCATTGTTTTGTAGGTATTTGATGGGGGGGGGGTACATTTTACTTCCAGAGCACATATGTACGACTTTATAAATGTACCTTTGGTGGGGGTGGATGTATAGGTTTTAATGGTATGTGGTGAGGTTTTTACCTTTAAGAATTGTTTTGTATATAAAACTTGGCATAAGATGTTTAAGTGTGCTGAAGTAGATTCTCTGGAAATGTTGTTGGTACACCTGTGCGAAGTTTCTTTTTCTTTTGTGATGGTGTATACGTATGTTGTACTTTAATTTTGTTGTTACATGTTGACTGGTTTCGTAACATGTTTGCTTACACGTATAATGTATACTGTATTTTAAATACAAAAAAAAAAAAAAAAAAAAAAAAAAAAATAATGTATAGAGGATGAGGGACAGTTTGTGTCAGCACAAAGTTAAATGTTTATGTGTATTTTGACAATGTAATTTATAATTCTGGGTAAGAACTGATACTATGTTCTTTTATTTATTTAATGTATTGTATTGTTTTAAATAAAATATAAAAAAAAAAAAATAATAATAATAATAATAATAATAATAATAATAATAATAATAGCGGTTTATTACATACAGCACGCAACAGTGAAAGTGAAATAAAAACAGTCACGGGAGAGTAGAAACACACTGAGATATTAACGAAGTATTTATTGCTTCAGTTGTCCCCAAGTAGGTTTCTCCGTTCTCGAATTACATCACACTTAGTCTAAGACGCACAAATTACGACACATGTCGCTACATGATCACCTCAACCTTCCAAGTGTGTACAGCATTTCGCTTCATTACCTACAAGGCCATTACATGAAGAACTAAATTTTTCAAGTGTCTACCACTTTAACAAAGTCGATTACGTGTGGAGTCTGTTGAACGTTACACAATTTGTGTCTAACATTGATTCAATATTTTATAATTTGAAGTGGAATTACCAAATGACTGAAGGAAAAACGTATTCATTTCCTTGGCCGCTCAGAAACTCACTTATAACGGAAATATTTTTTTCCAAAAATTACATTACTTTTAGTGATAAAAATATTCTCTCCTATGTGTGGGTTATTTATGTATTCTTCTAGTCATGGAATTGTGGCTTTTTGTTCTTCAAGGTGTTACTTGTTCAAGAAATATATTTTACTGCATGTGCAACCATATATTTAGCGTCTTTCCTTAACATTTGCACTAGTCCATCTAACATCCTTAAGCAACTCCTCACGTCTAGCTCTTTTCATTTAGTTTCCCATTCATTTCAAGGATAAACGTTGTCCGTCATATGAATGATTAGTAACCATCCAGTTACCTGGCTCTCTCTTTCATTCTCCATCAAACTCTTAATACCGCCCATACTTACCTAATCTACTAAATTCCTTTATAGTAGACCTCTGTGAGGGAAAAGTTCATTAGATAAGAGTGGAAGTATGAATGAATGATGGTGGTAGTATAATTGGTTGAATGTTTGTTCTGAAAGGGGTGTGTATCGTTACCTCTACCCCCTTCCCTAATCCCCATTTTCCACCCGTTGTGAGTTAACTTGGGACCCTCCTGAGGGATGAACATAACTTGGCTTTCTCCTCCCGTTAAGTCTATAAGAATTATGTTTCACTCTTGTTTATTGTGTTGGGTTTTTAGTTAATTTAACCGGACCTGATTTGATTTACGTATTTTAACGTAATCCTCATTGTCCTCGCCATTTCCTTTAAGTACCTTCTGCCTTTCATGTGGGTGACTATTTGTCCGGAACGTATTTTTTTTTTTTGTTCTAGCCTTCTTAGCCGGATTGGGTCACCCGACATAGGCGAGACAAGGCAAGATCTAGGCATAGATCCGAAACTTAATCCTTATCTTTTAGGGAACTCTGCAGTTCCTCATCACCTTTGGCTGAGCAATATTCATCATCATCCTGCAACCAAACTCCATTTGCCACACCACCAACAGCTCTGTGGTGAATCGTGAAGCGTCTATACTGTCATGGGTGGAACGTCACAATAATCGCGTCCATCAGAGACCATCGTGTTTTGCAACCGGCTTTTAGCTCAACAATCGTGATTTCCTAGGTACTTGCAAACATCGGCAAATCGGAATACCATCTGCCAGATATATGTAAATATTAGCTTTGTTTCACTGGAGTTACTTATATTTTTTAATTTTTTCATCATTTGCTTCAGATAGGAATAGTTCATGTTTAATACTTTTATATTTTATGAGTCTGCTTATTGATAATAAAACTGATCTTATTACATCATTTTTTTTTGTCAAGAGGTTGATATGGTCCTTTCAAATATTCTTTGAGGGTCTGGAAGGGCCGTTAAACCTTTATATCCATACTAGTCACTCTTATAGCATCAGAAAAGTTGTGTACTACCTGCGGAAAATAATGCTTAGAATACTACTTATTTATACAGTTAAGTGATAAATTCACGTCTAGAAACTATATGATTATGTTGACAATCAGCTGTGACCCTGATCGAAAGTCAATTTAAATTCCATACTCTTTTCAAACTATAAATCAGTGTCATGCTAACTTTTGTGGATGCAATCAGCACATAAACCAATTTTTAAATATGGAAAGTTACTTGTGAAAAGAATACTTAACACATGAGAAAATTAAAAAGACAAGATTTCGGAAGAGCTTCGTTGAAAATATTCTCATCATAATCATCAGACGCAACTCATATAAGGTGGTTCTAGTAAAGGATGTTGAGACAGTGGCCCGAGACCTACGTAACAGCCTTAAAGAAACAATGGGTCATAGTGGTTAAGGACTAACGCAATAACTTGAAAGTGATTACAGAACATAGTGGCTTGTGTGTAATGCAAAAAACTTATGATGATTATTTTATAATATTTTAGATTTATATATACTACCAGCAAAGAAGCTCATAGGTTAGCATACTTTTTAACAAAAATATTCCTTACTATTGAAAAATTCTTAATAACAAAATCTCAAAGCAGAGCAAGCATCTTAATGCAGAACAAGCCACGTTAGGATGAAAATTGCACTCACGCTGTGAAGGCCTCAGATTTATTCTGTTGTCATCCTTTCAACACATTGTTCGCATCGCTCTCGGGCCGTGTGGACCTGCTGCGCAGACGCTCCTGTCTAGGCTGGCTTTCTGCGCAGTTTTCCCTGTTTTGAATATTCAAAATGGCGAATAGACATGATCGTCGTGTAAATACGGTGTGCGTCGAATTAGTTCGTGGTACGCTTACAAGTTCAGCGATGCAGGTGCTCCTGCCTACGATCATCGGCGAGGTATATGGTATACCGAATGAAGAATTGTATGAAGTAGCCATAAATGGAATTACAAGGATCTTCATCAAGTTTAAGGAGGCGGGCTTCTACTCCAGCATCGTTAACAAATATCAAGAGAGAAGACTGGCCGTGAACACTGCAGTGGAGGTATGCCTACATGATATGTCGAGTTACATGACGTGGGTAAAAGTAAGGAATGTACCATTTGAGGCAACAGAGCATGATGTGGTAGCAGTTTTTCGCAACTATGGAAAAATCCACTCAGCTGAGTTGGGAGTGTGGAAAAATGGACCTTATGAGGGGTTGCCTGAGGGAACATTTACACTGAAAATGACCTTACGGCAGCCAATTCCATCGTATGTGCTACTGGACGTCTTCAGGACTCAGGTCTACGTGTATTACTCAGGACAGGGGAAGACATGCAGATTGTGTGGGTCTTATGACCATATGGAAAGCCCAAGCCATAAGAAAGCAGGAAGGGGGATCAGATACCATTCCCTAAAGTCGGCAGCAAGTACAGAGGCATCGGAAACTGGGTACTCCCAAAACGACAACTTGTCGTTGGAGTGAGGAAAGTTGATAAGGCAGAGGAGGCAATGAACGAATGTGTAACGTTACCGATTGACACAGAGACTGCAGCAGCGACGACGGGAACGAGTGACGAGTGTGAAGGACCACAGGATGGATTGCTGGAGGAGGTTATAAGCTCCTTTCTAAGTGAAGTTGAGGGTGGTCTGAAGAAGCAAGGAATACACACATGTCGGTGACATCACATAATGATTTGGTGGTTGGGGAAAATTTGCGCACTAATGGCTATGTGCACACAGTTGTGGCAGAAGTACATTGGGAGGGAACGAGAGATGAAGAAGCGTGTGGTGACGGAAGTTCGCGTAAGCGAATCGGCGGGAAAACGTGGGAGATAGACGACGTTCTCACTCCGGGACAGAGATCAGGGTAAAGCCCTTGGAAAAAGGAAGTGAGCCAAACGGGGGGAGAGGGGAAGGGTAATGAAGGGATGAATAGTTCTCAAGACAAGGGGGGGGGGGGGTAGGGGGGTTGAACAGGCAGGCTGCCAAACGAGAACCTCTTCACCAGGAAAGTATAGTAGGACATTACCAAGGGGGAAGGGAAAGCCGCCGCTATTAAAGTAATTCAAGGTTGTAACAATTAATGTAAATGGATTGAGAAATGAAGTGAAAAGAGTCTGGACGGAATGGTTCCTCAGGAGGTATAATGTAGATGTATGTTTTATACAAGAACATAATTATAAGATTGGCTGTACGTTATTACTGAAAGGTTATAAGTTATATGTAAGTGGGTCTATGAGATTTAAAAAAAGGGGGTGGCTGTGGCTGTGAAGGAAAACAGTCCCTTACGTATAATAAAGTGGGAGGAGGGGAGGGGTGAGGGTGGTGAGGGTGGATGGTGAGTGGAGTGAAACGAGAGTATGTTTTATAGGGGTTTACATGCCAGCGGAGAGCACAGTCAGAATAAAAGAGGATTTTGTAAGAGACATTTTGTTGTATCATTTACGGGGTTTACCTTTAGTCACTATAATTGGGGGTTTGGAACTGGTCATAAGGGGGGGGGGGGACGGGGAGCCGAGGGGGGTGGGTGTGTTTTAGGGGCGTTACCAATGTTTGAGGATGTGGGGGTTAGGGATGGGGGGGAGGGGGCTTGAAAATAATTTTTATTTTGTCAGAAGAGGTTATTCAGCGCGTTTAGATGAATTATACATGGAGTCATTTAGTGTGAGGGAAGTAAGAAAATGGCGTGGGGTTTTTTGACCATGGGGCAGTTTTGTCTGGCTGGATTGGGGGGATGGGGTTTAAGATACAATCGGATTTTGGAAGTTAAATGCGAGACTAGTGGGGGTTGGGTGGGGTGTGGAGTTTGAGAATGGTGGAAAAATTTGTGGGGGCCAGGGGGAGGAACGAGTATCTTGGAGGGGGGGGAAAATAAGCAAAACCAGGTATAGCGGGTTTTTTAAAGTAAGGGAGGGAGGAGGCGAGGGGGGGATGGTACAAAATTTTTTGGAGCAATAGTTTAATGGTGTTATGGGGAAGGGGGGAAGGGAGTGAAAAGATAGCTGCTCAGAGATAGTTTGAAGAATACATAATGAAAGATTTGATGAATAAGGTAAGGGCGGGGATGGAAGCAGACTGGGGGAGAAACCTTGGGGAAGTGTTTTGGAATTTTTTAAAATCGCAAAAGGAATCAACTATTTAAATTTTGGGGTTAGTGAAGTTTTGGGGGATTTTATAAGGGGCAATGCTAGCCAACTAAAGGGAAGAGTATTATGCTGATTATTGGTTTCAAAAGAAGTGGGGGGGGAAAAAGTTGGGTGTTTGGGAAGGGGAAGGGGTGCAAGCCTTGGGGACGGTGGGAGGAGTATTTGGAATGGATGGTGAATTTTGTAGGATGAAGTAAAGGGGCAGTGTAAATTTTAAAGTAGGGGGAAAAGCCCGGGAAAAAAAAGGGTTTTCGAATGATTTTTTATAGATTAAATGGGACCATATAAAGTTTTGCTGGTACGGTAATAATTGATGCTGGGGAAGGAAGTTAGGAAACCAGTGGCGGGTGTGGGGGTTTTAAAAGGGAAAAAGCGGAGGGAAGAACATGAGCCGTAGGGGGCCAATCTTTAATGGTCAGATTATAAGATTTTTGCGAAGATACTAGGGAATAGAATGAAGAGGTGATAGGGGTATACTACAAAAGGGGCAGTTGGGGATTTGGGAGTAGCATGAGAGATGGGATAGCCGTTTAAAGGGAATTTTTGAAGGGTTGCAATGGGGGTGGATTTTGGGTTTGATTGGGAAATGCTAGACGGTGTAAATGGGGATTTCTGGAGGACAGTTTGAGCGACGGGGTTTTGGTGAGGGAGTTGTAAAGGGGTTGAAATGTATTCTGGGGGGGTGTACAGGTGCAAATTAATGGTGGGTTGGGCAGGATTTTGGAAATGGAGAGGGGTCTGAACGGGGGTGTCCTCTGTCTAAAATTTTGTTGCATGATACAGCACCCCTTTTATGAAAATGGTTGGGGGAAAAGGGGTTTACATGGGGAGGGGTGGGGTTTTTTGGGTGGTGGATATATGGACATAAACTTTTTTGTCACTGGGGTTGAAGGATTGAGAATGTGGGAGGGTTAAGGTTTTTGGGAGGGGGTAAATGAGCGTCAAAAAGCTAAAACAAAATTTTAGAGATAGGGGCTGGGTGGGGGGTGGTGGGGGTTGGGGTTTGGATGGGAAATGCGGAACGGTTTAAAAATTTTTGGAGTTTATATTGGCTGATGAGCAGGAGGCTCGCGAGTGAACTCGGAGTTGGTATGAGAAAAAGTAGTGAAAAGGGTAAGGGGGGGGGGGGGGTTTTTTATGAAAGGGGTTTAAAAAATTTTATTGGTGTTTTTGTTGGGGTTGTGGGGTTTTGGGGGGGAAGTAATGAGTAAAGGAGGGTGCTCCGTTTGGTGGGGGGGGGGGCATGGCTAAGTAAAGGGTGGCAGTAAATGTATGAAGAGGAGGGGTAGGACTTTTGGGACTGGGGGGAGTAAAAGGCCCTTATGTAAAACAAAAGGGTTTTTGCGGGGGGGGGGGGGGTGAGGGGTAAGAGTTGGGAAAGGATGGAGGTGTGCGAGGTGGGGGGGAGGAAAAAGGAAAAATTGAATGCGAGAAATTTTCTCAGGGATTGTTATGTCGGAGAGGAGCAAACTTAAAAGGGTTGGGAAGGTGGTGGAGATGGTGGAAACCGGGAAAAAATGCAAAGGGGATCGGGATACCCCTTGTATGATTGGGGAAAATTTGGGGATGATTTCCGGAAGCTTTAAATTTAAAGCCCAGGGGAGGGAGTTAGTTTATAGATTTGTAATGGGAATTTTTGCTTCAAAGTCTGCCTTGTGTGTAATGGGTTTGGTGAGGGAGGGGACATGCGAAAAGTGTGAGGAACCAAACAGCTTTTCTGCCGTTTATTTCTGTAAAGAGTTGGGGGGGGTACGGTTGTGGTTGGGGAAGAGTTTTCAGGTTGGGGCGGGGGTATGTGAGATTCTGAGAGCCCTAACTTCGAAGTAAGAGGGGTCCTGATTACGTAGAGCTCTTTTGTAATAGTGGCAGTTTCTTGTATTTTTCTTGGGATTTAGGGACAAAGGTGGGGAATTTGAATTTTGGGCGATTGTGGCAGGAATAAAACGTAGGGTTTTTAAAAATTTAAAATTTCATTTATGGGGAACAATGGAGCCCCTTTTTTCCCGGGACTCATAAAAAAAATATTACAGAAAAGGGGACTCTTTAATGGGGGCCCCCTTAAGTATGTTTAAAGGGCCCTTTTTTCCTTTTTATCGGAGATTTTTAAGTATTGGAGGGTGAGTGCATGGGTAAGGTTTTTATCTGGAGAGTTTTTTTTGGTTTGGGGGGTTTTAAATTGTCAAACGGGGTGTTTTTTTTTGTGAGGTATGTTGCAACTGTAGGAAAAAACACAGTGTTGTGTTTAAACCCAAAGAATTATTAAGGTAAAGTGTCCTGTGCAGAAACACGAAAAACGGGATAATCAACGTATTATGACGTTTGGCTGCACCAACTGCTTTGAGCTCATGTCGGTTTTACATACTGTTCATATTTTGTGTATTTTACAGTAATACAAAGACAAAAAACATGGTTCCAAAAAACTTTTCAATTGTGTTAAGCATGATAAAGGTGTGTGTGTGTATGTATATGTTTTTGTATATATATAATATATATATATATAATATATATATATATATAAAATATATATATATATATATATATATACATATATATATATATATATATATATATATATATATATATATATATATAATATATATATATAATATATATATATATACATATATATAATAATATATATATATACTATATATATAAATATATATTATATATATATTTTAATTTATATATATATATATATAAAATTTATATATATATATATATATTTACTATATATATTTTATATATTTATATATATATATATATATATAATATATATATATATATTATATAATATAATATAAAAATTATATATATAAAAATATATATATAATATATATAATATATATATATATATAAAATATATACATATATAAATATACATAACTATATACAATATATATAAATATATATGTATATATGTATGTATATGTATATGTGTATATATTTATCTATGCATATATATGTTTGTGTATATATGTATATTAACAACTTATTAAGACAGCCACAGTGTCATGTGACACAATTATTACATATCTATGTTGGTTTTTGTTAGATCCTGTGACCTTACTGACATTATTTAGTAATGTGTAACATAAGCCGTAAGTGGTATTATTTAACGTAAGGCAATATGGTGTGATAGCGAGTTTGGGAATGGTCAAAGGTGGGTTTTCAAAGGGGAAACTTGTTTTTGATAATAAAGGTGATGTACGGGAGTTGGGTTGAATGGTTTTTTGTAGGAACATGTGTAGTATAAGTCTGTAAGGTTTTTTACATAAAGGAAAAGTATTAACGCAGGTGTGGGTAGTCATGTAGGATGATAATTATACTCTGAGTTTTATTTTACGGTATGTAATCTTGCCATTTTTTATATATTGTAAAATATGAATTTAAACATATATGATCTAAGGAAGGAAATCAGATTCGATGATATTTATCATGGTATTGTAAGGCAATTACACTCTTATGAGTATACTTTTCGCGAATGTTATTTTTTGTTTTTATGTACAGTAAAATATGTACTTACACATATATGATATGGGGCAGGTCATCAGATTATATTGCAATTGTCTTGAAGAGGAAAAGGGGTATTAAGATTTATAAAAGCAGGTCGGTAGACTTTCTTTTTGTGGTAGGAGATTTTTTTGGACGCGAAGAGATTATCGTATTTCTTTATTTCAGTATGTTGTAATCAGGCATAGATCGCTTCAGGGTAATTTGCACCAGTTGCAATGTAAACTTTTCCACAGGATGACCTGAGTGTTATGTTTTATAGTAAGGAGACCCTTTTGTTCACACTTGATGTCTCTGTATTTAATTTTTATATTGTAATAGTTCTGATGTCATTATATATGTGCTTCTTCAGTATTTGTGTAGTCACAGTTGATTATTGTTCACTGCCTGTATCTTGTTACATATTGATTATATACCCATATATTTTGTACCTGAGTTTTAAATAAATAAAAAAAATTGCATTGCTGCTTATGACGCATTGGACAGTGCGAGAGACCCTTGAGCAAAAGTTTCCCCACCCCCCATGTACATTTTTTTTATATACATAAAATATATATATAAATAAATATATAAATAATAAATAAAATATTTTATATATATATATATATATATATATATACATAGGGGTGGGTACAAAATTTTGTTCTATTAGCAAAACGTATTGTCTTAACTTCATTCTTCTGATAAAATTTTAAAAAAAACAATACATATGTATATTTTTTGGAAAATTTTAAACTTTTAAAAAAGGGCATATAAGGTTTTAAAACCCAGAAATAACCACACAAGCCTCAAAACGGGTTGTGGGGGCAGTCTTTCTGGGTTTTCCCGTTTTTTACCAGAAGGGCCCATTCTTTGTTACTTTCTTCATTTCCTGTTTGTTATGAGAAAAATTTTCCTTGACTAAATTTTCAATATTTTTATTCTTTAAAGTATATTCTGTTAAAAAAAAAACCCCAACCTATCTGCCCTGATTAAAAATTAAGTAACAATTCAAAATTAACTAATAAATTTGTTCAATAGATTTTGGTAATTTTCCCGGGGAAAAGATAATTTTGTGTGGGGGCCCTGACATAAGAAAATTTTGTAGAGAAAAGATTTAATTTTTGGGTTTCTGACATGTTTTTTTTTTTTTGCGGCAGTGATGTTTTCTTTTTGAAAGGTTTGGGGACATTTGTTATTTAATAAGGACTGTTTAGGTTTCATTTAGAAAACGGATTTTTGGGGCAATCATAATAAATTGCCCTTTTTCAAGATAAATTGAGGAATTTTAACGCACATTGCACTCCACATCTATTTTTACAAACAAAATTTCCTTTAAAAATTTACAGTACTTTGGGTCGCTGTGCGAACTGAGAAAGTGTTCGTGTACTGCAAAACCTCCCTAAACTTTAAATTTCAAAACCAACAATTTTAGTGAGGTGTGTGCCATAACCTTGTATTGCGCAAAATTATTAATGCTGAAGTTTTTAAGTTTATCGAATAATTCACAACTTTCATATGAAACAAAATATCCACATGTTACAATAGAGACGAAAAATTTTGGGTTTCACAAAAAAAACCAAATAAAAATTTTACCCAGTTTTTTTATTTTTAACGTGAAAAGGCTTTTTTTTGGATTTTTCAGAGACTTACATCCAAAATATTAAAATTAAGAAGTTTAAAACCCAACAAAATTTGAAATTATCAATTTAACCAAGCTTTGTATGGGATTAAAGTTTGGTCGGATGCGACACTCAAAATATCACATACAAAAAAATTTGGGACCTACCCAACGATATTTTTTTAAAATTTTTAAAAGAAATGACTAACCAGCGTTTAAGTAATTATATAAGTTTTTTTTTTAAGCATACTGGGGAAAATTGACCAAATTTTTACCCGAAAAACTCTGCAAAAAAAGGGCCATTCTTTTCTTTATAACTTTTTATGTAATGACCTTTTAAGGGTAGAAATAATATTATAGTCCCCGAAAAAGCCTGTGAATCCGCTTTTTAAAATTTGAAAAGGCAAAAAGGGTTTTAAGAAAACAGGTTTGGATCGATCCACAAAAAAAGAATCATTGTAAAACACATCAGGAAAAAATACAGTTAAACAGCAAGAAAATTTTTTGATCCTGGGAAGCAGCGCTATTCACAGGCCCAAAAGGCAAAAAATAAAAACCCCGGGCATTTTTTAAGTCAAAAATTATCCCCCAAGGGCCCCCTTTGGGTTTAAAAAAATAGGTAGTCATTGTTTTTTTTCCCAAGAAGGTGGGGTGACTGAAAACAACTGCTACACCCCCGTAAATGGAAAGGTGATTTTGCGGGCTGTTCGGGGATTTTTACAAAAAGGGACTACCCCCGCCAGGAGTGTTTTCTTCAGTCCAAATCTTGTTGGGGTTCACGCCACGGGAATTGCGTCACAATTTTTACCCAAGTCAACTGTTTTTATTAACAAACGTATCAGAGCATTTAAAAAAAATGCAAAACATAGGGGTTTTTGGGACCTACTAACAACCTCAAGGAAACTACTGGTCATAGTGGTCAATAACGAATGCAAAAACCCTTTAAAGTAATTACAGACAAGTCCCGGGGGTGAAAGGGAAAGAGGATTGTTTTAAACAAAATAAAATTTATTAAAACATCAAAAAGATAGGTTCGCACCATTTTTTAACATTCTAATAAAAATTTTCCCCAAAAAACAAATATTTTAAATATAATCGTACCGAATAGGTAAAACTTGCTATTTTGCTTAAATAGCAATGCTCTTTTTCCCGAATAAGGCAGCAAAAAATTTTTATATGCAATAATTTCGCCAAAATCTTTTTTAAAATTTCTATAAAAACATCCCACAAAAATGATAATTCAACTTAAATACACGGGTTCGCACTACAATTCCCTACGGGTACAAACCCTTCACACTTTCAGTTGAAGGTTAAAATAAACACATTTCAAATATAGTACTTTCCCCAAAAACCCTTACCATTAGTACTGAAAAAATATATCGTGCCCAAATCAAGAAATAACCATAGTGGCATAAATTTTTAACAGGAAGAGTCAACCCAAAGGTTGTAAGGTCGGCCGCCCGGGTGTTAAAAATTTTCCAGCACAAACTCCAATACCCCAAAATTTTTCTTCCTTTATTTTCCTCATGTTTAATGTTAAATTCCCCCTGACAAAAATATTCGCCCATTTTTATTTTTTTTTTTGCATAAAAAAATAACTTGGGCCTAAAGCATCTAAATTTTTTAAAATAATTCCAAATTCGGGGAATACGTTTTTTTTTGGGTTTTAGATTTTTTGTTTTGGGATAAACCTTGTGGGGGGAAAATACATTTTCGTGACTTGGTTTTGTTGGTTGGGGGAAATTTGGGGGGTTTGGGGTTCGTTTTGGTTTAACATCTTTGGGTAAAATAAAGAAAATGTGGGGGGTGGTAAAAATTTGGAAAAATTGGGCCTGTGGGGGGGGGGGTTTAAATTTAATTTTAAATTTTATTGGATTAATATTTTTTGCGTAGTACTCAGCAATGCTTTGGCCCAAACTATCTTAAAAAAAAAAACGCACATTACCCCTCCGAAATTTTGGGCAGAGTAAAAAGTGCAGTACATGGTCCCTCTTTGAAGCGAGAAAACTTTTCCGTGCATTGCATAAACCGCCCCCTTTAAAACCCTTTAATGCACACAACGGGGTTGGGTGTACTGGGGTCCCCAAAAAATTGTAATGCAGCTAATTTTTAAGGGTTGAAGGTTTGAAGAATACCCAAGGGGAGTTATTCAGCAGTCAAGGGACAATAATATCCACTTTCCCTTTCAATAAAAAACGAAAAAAGGGACCTATACAACCAAAATTAAATTTAAATTTTTCCCCTTTAAAAATCACCAGCTTTTAGGGGTTTCCCTTTAAAAAGGCTTTTTTGTCTCAAAGTCACCATTTTAAAAATTTCTAAAATCCCAGAAAATTTTTAAAAGCACCCTCAAAACTGCATTTCTAAGTTACCAACGATTTTTAGGGTTAAAGGGTGGACGGCTGCGACACCCAGATTAACACATCAAAAACTTTATGCAAAATTTTTTCCCTTTTACCCTTAAAAAAAAATTTCCCAAACAAAGGAAAAACTTTAAGCTCACAGATGTAAAAGGCAAAAAAGGTTTTTTAAATAAATTTTTTTTAACCACTTTAAGCCAAAAAGAGAAAAAAAATTTAGACTTAAAACAAAATCAAGGTGAAGCTTCCATTAAGAAAAACACATCACATTAAAAGTAAAAAACGGGCCCCAAAGAGACATTTTTTGGGTTATCACTAAAAAAAACAATAAAATTTGCATCTCCCTGGAAGTACCAATAAACTTGAGGGGCCGTTAAAACAATTATTGAATTTTTAAATCAATGGAAACACAAAAACCCTTTGCGCTTTATAAAAACGGCAATTTTTCAGTTTTAGATCCCTGAAAGGGATGGATAATTTCAGTTATTTAAAATAAAGCCCCCTTCCCAAACAAAAATAAAGGAATCCCGGGTTTCCCGGGCGCATAATCTAGATAAATATTGTAAAAAATCCAAATTTCGAGAACAAATTTTTGGAAAATGGCACTGTTTTTTTTTTAAAACGAAATTTAATAACGGGAAACCCCTTTTTTTTTTCCAAAGAAAAATAAAGTGTAAAAAACTGAAGCCAACCAGAAGAGATTTGCTAAAGCTATCTTAGGAAATAATTTCAAAATTTGGGCCCTGAATAAAACTGAGCGGGAGGACACTCTAAACTGCTCCAAGAACCTTCGCCTAGAAAAAAGTCGATTTAGCCCTAGGCCCCCCAAAAAATTACACCAACATACAGTGGCTTAGTCTACATGGGGACCTCAGTAATAAAAGTGTCTCCCGTGTGCCCCACACAAATGAACTAAACCCTTTCCAAAGTATCTAAAATTATCCTCTTCAGGACAACCTCATGCTTAAAAATTTTTTAAATTGTGTCTTAAGGGGGTTTTTTAAACTTTTTTAAGCAAACAAAATTTATTTATTCATTTTGAAATTAGTTTTTTTAAATTTAGTACTTATTAATAAGCTGACACGGATAACCCAAACAGATGAAAAAAAGAACACCCATTTCCCCGTCGCTACAGAGAAGCAACACTTAGTAAAAAAAAAAAATCAGCGAATATCATTTTGAGTAGGGTTTTGAAAAGGAAATCCTTTCTTTTCTTCACTTGCTCAAAAAATAAAAACATCGTTATTCCTTTTTCACTACACATTTTTATGCTACTTTCCATAATAATTTTTAACATTTTTGTTTTAAATTTCCCCTTAAAGGCTTCTCACATCTAGCCTTTTGAAATAATTTTTCCTTTTTTCATTCAAGGGGCGTCTTAAAAGATTAGCAGGGGGCCAATTTCCAGGGTCTCTCTCACCGTTAAAATTCCCAAAACCCCGCTAAAAAACAAAAAAATTTTAGAAAGATATTTTTTAAAAAGTTTTTTAAACAATATTGGGAAAAAAATTACACATGTCTATCCCCGTAAAAAAACCCCTGTGATATACAAAAATTTAAAAAGGGGGGGGAGGGCAGTGCGAGGGAATCTTTAACTAAAGATTTTCCCAAACCCCAAGGGGGGGCAATTTGGAAAATACAACCATATATAAAAATATAATATATATAAAAAAATATATATAAATATAAAAGGGATATTAAAAAAAATAAAAAAAAAAGAATAAATATGTAATTACATAGGTGGGGTGGAACCCCCCCCATTTGGGTTCGCTTAGCAAACCCCCCCGGGGAAAATTTCTTAAACCTTTAAATTTTTTGATAAAAATTTACCGAAAACAAAACAAGAAAAAAATTTTTCCTAAAAAAAACAAAAAAAAAAGGTTTAAAAAATTAATGGTCAAACCCCCCCCTAAAACCCAACAACCCCCAAAACAAATTTTGCCCCCCAAAAAAACCCCCCCTTGCAATTCCCCGAGAGCCCATTCCTTTGGGTTTTAGCTTCCCCCCAATTTTTTGATGGGGTTTTGGATAAATTTCCCTTGGGGCAAATATTTCAATATTTTTTATTTTTATTAAATATTTTTTTTCTTATTTTTTAAAAAAACCCAATATTTAAAATTTTTGATTAAATTAGTAAAATTCCAAAAAAAAACCCCTAAAATTAAAATTGTCTTAAAAAAATTTTGTTTAAAATTTTGGGGTTTTGTGGCAAAGATAAATTTGTTTTGGGCCCGACATAATAATTTTTGTAAACCAAAATTTAATGTTTGGGACTGACATGTTTGTTTTGCGGCAGTGTTTTATCTGTTTTTTATGGGTTTAACATTTGTTATTAATAAGGACATTTTTAGATCAGTTTGGAGACTATTTTTGTGGCAATCATAATTTGCCCTTTTAAAAATAATGAGATTTCCCATTAACTTTCACAATTTCACTCCACGCCCAGCTTTCTACAAAAGTACCATGACATTTTCAGTCCTTTTGGTCCTGTGCGAACTGAGAAAGTGTTTTTTTGTACGGAAAACTCGTCCAAAAAATCAATTTAACCCCCAACAAGTTTTTGTAGTGTTTTGGGGCCAAAACCTTGTAATGCAGCAATTATTAATTTCTGAAGATTTTAAGATTTCAGAAGTAATTTACAAATTGTCTATAAAACTAATAACCACTTTTTATCAAAAAGAACGATAAATTTGGTCACAAACAAAAACCCAAAACAAAATTACCCATTCTTTAGTTAACTGTAAAGGCCTTTTTTTGGAATTTTTTCAGAGACTTTTTTTTCCTAAAATATTAAAATTAAGAATTTAAAGCCAATCGAAAAGCAAAATTAAACAAGTTACCAGCTTTTTAAGGATTAAAACTGGTCGGATGCGACACTTTAAAATATCACACCAAAAAATTGGGCCTTCACAGACGATATTCATTTCCCAAAAAATTTTAAATTGACTAAACCACGTTTTAAGAATTTTATAAGTTTTATTTAAGCATAAATGGGGAAAATTGACCTAATTTAAACCCCAAATACCTGCATTTAAAGAAAAAAAAATCGTGTCTATCATAGAAATAACCAAAAGTGGGATAAATTTAACAGGAAGATCAGAGCCAAGGTTTTGGGGTCCCGGGCCCTCTGGGTTTCAAAGTTACCAGCACGACCGGAAAATCCCCATTTTTTTGTTCTTCCTTTATTTTCCCATGTTAATGTTAAATTTTCAAAAATGATGCCCAAGCCTCCTTAGGGAAAAGAAAATAGGGATCATTTTTTCTTCCCAAGATTGGTGGTTTACTTAGACAACTGCCCCAAAAGCTCCGTAAATGGGAAGGTGAATTTCACGTTAGGGTAATTTTTCTAAAAAGGCATTTTCCCCCAGGAGTGTCTTTTTCTCCCAAAAACTTTTGGGTTTTTAAAGCCACGGGTTGGTTTACTATACTTACGCTCAAGTCAACTGTTTTATTAACTACTATTTAAACACTTAAAAAAATTGCATAACAAAGTATTTTTGGGGCCCCAACTAACAACATCAAGGTAACTAAATGTCATAGTGGTCAATAACGAATCAATTTAACCCCTTTAAAATAATTTCAGGACATAGTCACTGGGGGTAAGGTTAAAAAGGGTTGGGTTTTACAATATATAAAATTTTTTATAAAACATCAGAAAAATAGGGTTTGCCCCAATTTTTAAAATTCTAATAAAAAATTCCTAAACAAAAAATATTATATATAACGTACCGAAAAAGGTAAAACTTGCCTTTTTTTGACTTAAAAAAGCAATGCCTTCCCTTTCCGAAAAAAGGCAAGCGAAAAATTTTATATGCAAAAATTTTCGGCCAAAAAACAAATTCCCTTTAAAAATTCAAATAAAAACCCTCCCACAAAAAAAGATGAATTCAACTTTATATACACGGGTTTTTGCACTACAAAATTTCCCTACTGTACAAACTTTACACTTTAGTTGAAGGTTAAGAAAAAAAACATTTTAAAAATATTAAATTTCCCGAAACTTAAACCCTTTGTACTGAAAAAATATATCGTGTCTATCATAGAAAAAACCATAGGGCATAAATTTAACCGGGAAAAAGTCAGAGCCAAGTTGTGGGGGGCGGCCGTCTGGGTGTTTATAGTTTCCACACACTCGCAATATCCCCATTCATTCTTCCCTTTTTTTTCCTCATGTTATATGTTAAATTCTCTGAAATAAATATTCGAAAATTTACTTGTACAGTAGTAGCAATAAATTTCTTTGTAAACAGTAGTAGTAAAAATTTCTTGTACCGTAGTAATTAAAAAAATTTTCTTTTAGCAGATATAATATTACTTGTAGCATAGTTTGTAAAAATTAAATTGTTTGCCCGTAGTAGTAATATTTTCTTGTAGCATAAATAGCAATATTTTTTTTTAGCAGTATAGTAAATTACTTGTACAGTAGTAGTAATATTACTTGTACATTTTAAAATACAATATGGAAAAACAATCATCTTCCCCCTGATAAAAGGTTATAAAAAAATATTACTTGGGTACAAGTAAAAAGCTTTTATAACCTTTTACTTATGTGTAAGTTGATTGTTCAAACCCTATTTTATTTCTAAATACAAAAACCCAATATTACTACAAAAACAATCACAAACCCCCAAAAACCCATATATCCCCCCTTGTCCAAAGAATTTTTTTTGTAACTGCTTAAAAAAGCCCTTGGGGAGCGAAAAAGTTTTCTACGAAAAATGTCACATTGTTTTTCCCTGTGCGTCCTTTTTTTTACCGTCAAGAATCCCCTCCTGGGCAACTAATCTAACAAATAGTAAAAAAAATGCCATTAAAGAGAATAAATGTGGGGAAAAAAGGAAACTATACATGTTTAAATTTAAAAAAAGTTAAAACCAAACCCCCAAAAAGGGCAAACCAGTGTAACAATCTGAAGCCCAACCCAAAAAAGGCTTGCTAAAACTATCTAGAGGAAAAAATTTCGAAAAAAAATTTTCTAAAAATAACTGAGGGAGAGGGGACTTCTCAACTCTCCAAGAACCCTTTGTTTTTGAAAAAAGTTTTAAATTTTGTCTACACCCACAAATTTTTCACCACATACCTTGGGGGTTTTGTCTACCCTTTGGGGCCCCAGCCTAAAGTGTCCCACAGGTTTTCACTAAAAAGATGAACTCAACCTTCCATTGGGCCCACATTATCCTCCCCCAGGGTAACCTCATCCTTTAAAATTTTTTTCTGTGTCATTTAAGGTTTTTTGAACTCTTTTTAACAAGCTTTTTTATTTATTTATGTTGGGTATTATCTTGCTATTTTGTAAATTATTTTAAAAAAATTCGCTAGGGTACGCAAAAAGATACAAAAAGAACCCATCAAAATTTTCCCGATCGCTACAGACAAGCAGCATTATAAAAAGAAAACAATGAAAATCAGGAAAATCATTTTGAGAAATGTACAAAGCAAGTCCCCTTTTTCCTTACAATACCTAACCCCGAGAATAAAAAATATGGGATTACATTTTTCAGTAACATAATTTAAAACTAACTTTTCCATAATAAATTTTTTCATGAAAATCTTGAAAATCTTCTCACAACTAGCTTTTTAAAAATAATTCCCCTTTCATTCAAGGATTCATAAAAAAATTAGCAAGTTCCCCAAATTTTTCAGCTCCTCACTCTGTTAATCCTAAACAATTTCTGTTTTCATATCGACCCCCTTTATCCATAGTTTAATAAATTAAAATTTTATAATTACATTAGTTTTTCCCCTCGTTTTCACTCTAGGGGTACAGTAAATTTTAGATGTTTTTCTGCAGGAAACAACATACGTTTAAAACACAAATTTTTTAAAATGTATCTGAATTTGAAGAGCTTTTCTAGACGTCATGTCGACGATTTATCTCGCCATAAGCGTAGCTCGAATTGAAAGTGAAAAAAAATTAAATTTTCCCTAATTATTGCAACTATAAATTTGTTCCCCAAACGAAATTTTTACGAGTGCAAACAACAGCTTAAATTTTTCCCCTTACCAAAAATAAAAAAATAATTTTCACAAAGACAAACCGACATTAAAATAATGTTACAACCCAACCCTGAAGATTAAAAGGCAAAGTTTTTTAAGAGCTTTTGCGAAAAATTCACATCATCGTCAAACCCCAAACGCAAATTAAAAAACTGGTAATGAAGGCTCAAGTAAAGGGTGGGGAAAACAGGTAAAGTGCATTGACTTAAGGTGATTACATTTGGCGGGGAAAAACGTTTAAATTTCCTTAAGGCATTAAAAGGGCATAGTGGCCTAGAAAGCAAAACTTAAGGAAATTAACTAGCCCCTAAACCCTTTAAAAATTTTTATTTTTCAAAAGTGAAAAACAATTTTTGACTGAAAAATTTATGTTACGCCCATTAAATAGTATGTGGGAAAAAGCCCCCCCCGCTCTTTACACTTTAAATCGAGGGAAAATTTTTGGCATTATTAATAATATTTAATCATCAAAAGTTTTAAGTGAGCGATAATTTCTAAAATTTTTTAAAAAAATTCTACCTCGTTACTGAGGAAAACAAAAGAAAAAAAATATTTTATATTTTATATAATATATAAATATAAAATAATAATATTTAAAAATAAAATATATATATATATATATAAATATATTTTATAAAAATAAAAATAGGGCGTGCCCAAAATGTAAAAAATGGGCAATTAGCAAGAAACTCATTTAAAAATTTAAACCTTCTTGAAAATTTTTTCTTAACGTTTTAAAAAATATAAATTTTTTAAATTAAAATTTTAAAGTAAAAAAAATCTTAGAAAACTTACCTAACCTTTTTTATAACAAAAAGAATTTATTTTTGTCTAACCCCCAAATAAATATATTTAAATACGTTTACAATAATTTAGTACTAAACAAAAACAATTAAAATACATTTTTTTTTAGGTTCAGAAAGAATTTTTGGGGAAATTATTGCATACACAAACTTTTTACTTTTCCTAAATGGCAAGATGAAACGTTGCCCATTTTAAAAACCAAGAACGCAAGTTCCGGGGCCCATTCGCCACGACATAAATATATATATATATATATAAATATATAAATAAATATATATAATATTAAAAATAATATAAATATATATATATATATAAATATATATATATATATTTTAAAAATATTTATAAAATATATATATAAAATATAAAAATATAAATATATATATATAAAATATATTTTTTAATAAATAAAAAATATGATTTATATATATTTTTTTTTATTAAATTTTCACACTTGGGGATTCCCACCCCAAAGGGAGGGGGGCCCCAAAAAAAAAAAACTTTCACCATCATTCACTCTTTTCACTGTCTTGCCAGAAGGGTGCTTTAAAATACAGTTTTTAAACTGCAACATTAACCCTCTCCTTCAGAGTGCAGGCACTGTACTTCCCATCTCCAGGACTCAAGTCCGGCCTGCCGGTTTCCCTGAACCCTTCATAAATGTTACTTTGCTCACACTCCAACAGCACGTCAAGTATTAAAAACCATTTGTCTCCATTCCCCTCCTATCAAACACGCTAACGCACGCCTGCGGGAAGTCCAAGCCCCTCGCACACAAAACCTCCTTTACCCCCTCCCTCCAACCTTTCCAGGCCGACCCCCTACCCCGCCTTCCTTCCACAACAGACTGATACACCTTGAAGTCATCTGTCTCGCTCCATTCTCTCTACATGTCCGAACCACCTCAACAACCCTTCCTCAGCCCCTGGACAACAGTTTTGGTAATCCCGCACCTCCTCCTAACTTCCAAACTACGAATTCTCTGCATTATATTCACACCACACATTGCCCTCAGACATGACATCTCCACTACCTCCACCCTTTTCTCCTCGCTGCAACATTCATCACCCATGCTTCACACCCATATAAGAGCGTTGGTAAAACTATACCTCAACATTCCCCTCTTTGCCTCCAAGGACAAAGTTCTTTGTCTCCACAGACTCCTAATTGCACCACTCACCCTTTTCCCCTCATAAAATTCTATGATTCACCTCATCCTTCATAGACCCATCCGTTTGACACGTCCACTCCCAAATATCTAAATACATTCACCTCCTCCATACTCTCTCCCTCCAATCTGATATCCAGTCTTTCATCACCTAATCCTTTTGTTATCCTCATAACCTTACACTTTCCTGTATTCACTTTTAATTTTTTTCTTTTGCACACCCTACCAAATTCATCCACCAATCTCTGCAACTTCTCTTCAGAATCTCCCAAGAGCACAGTTGTCACAGCAAAGAGCAACTGTGACAACTCCCACTTTATGTGTGATTCTTTATCTTTTAACTCCACGCCTCTTGTCAAGACCCTCGCATTTACTTCTCTCACAACCCCATCTATAAATATATTAAACAACCACGGTGACATCACACATCATTGTCTAAGGCCTACTTTTACTGGGAAAAAATTTCCCTTTTCCTACACACTCTAATTTGAGCCTCACTATCCTCGTAAAAACTCTTCACTGCTTTCAGTAACCTACCTCCTACACAATACACCTGCAACATCTGCCACATTGCCCCCCTATCCACCCTGTCATACGCCTTTTCCAAATCCATAAATGCCACAAAGACCTCTTTAGCCTTATCTATATACTGTTCACTTATATGTTTCACTGTAAACACCTGATCACACACCCCCTACCTTTCCTAAAGCCTCCTTGTTCATCTGCTATCCTATTCTCTGTCTTGCTCTTAATTCTTTCAAATAACTCTCCCATACACTTTACCAGACTTATCCCCCTATAATTTTAGCACTCTCTTTTGTCCCCTTTGCCTTTATACAAAGGAACTATGCATGCTCTCTGCCAATCTCTAGGTCCCTTTTACCCTCTCCATACATTTATTAAATAATGGCACCAACCACTCCAAAACTATATCCCCACCTGCTTTTAACATTTCTATCTTTATCCCATAAATCCCGGCTGCCTTACCCCCCTTCATTTTACCCCCGCCTCACGAACTTCCCCCACACTCCAACTGGCTCTTCCTCACTCCTACAAGATGTTATTCCTCCTTTTTCCCCATACACGAAATCACAGCCTCCCCATCTTCATCAATTTAAAAAACTCCTAAAAAATTCCCTCCATCTTCCCAATACCTCCAACCCTCATTTAATAACTCCCCTTTTATTTTTACTGACAATCCATTTTTTTTCTGGCTTTTCCCTTTAAATTGTTATCTCACTCCAAAATTTTTCTTATTTTCAACAAAATTTGTTGATAACATCTAACCCACTCTCTCATTTGCTCTTTTTACATTTCTTCACCACTTTTCTTAACCCCTCTTTCTCCATATCCTTCCCTCCTTGCATCACTTCTACTTTTAAAAACTTCTCATATGCTAACTTTTTTTTCCCTTTCTACTCTCTTACATCATTTTCCACCATCCGCTCCTCTTCCCTCCCCCACCCACTTTCCTGTAACCACAAACTTCTGCTGAAACTCTAACACTACATTTTTAAACCACCCCCTACCTCTTCGACCCCATTGCCTATGCTCCATTAGCCCATCTATCCTCCAAAAGCGTTTATATCTTTCCCTAACTGCCTCCTCTTTTAGTTTGTAAACTTTTCACCTCTCTTTTCCCCCTGTTTGCTTCTATTCTCCTTGTATCCCATCTACCTTTTACTCTCAGTGTAGTTTACAACTAAAAAAGTGATCTGATATATCTGTGGCCCCTCTATAAACATGTACATCCTGAAGTCTACTCAACATCTTTTATCTCCCAATACATAATCCAAGAAACTACTGTCATTGCCCTACATCATATCTTGTTACTTTTTTATCCTCTTTTTCTTAAATATGTATTACCTATAACTAAACCCCTTTCTGTACAAAGTTCAATCAAAGGGCTCCCATTATCATTTTACACCTGGCACCCAAAACTTACCTACCACACCCCTCAAAAAGTTTTCTCCTACTTTAGAAATTAGGTCCCCTACCACAATTACTCTCTCACTTGGTTCAAAGGCTCCTATACTTTCACTTACATCTCCCAAAATCTCTCTCTCTCCTCTGCATTCCTCTCTTTTCCAGGTACATACACGTTATTATGACCCACTTCTCGCATCCAACCTATATTTTAAATCCACATAATTCTTGCATTTCAAAATTCATATTCTCTTTTCTCCTTCCATAACTGATCTTTAACATTACTGCTACCCTTCCTTTGCTCTAACTCGCTCAGATACTCCAGATTTAATCCCATTTATTTCCCCCCACCGAAACTCTCCTACCCCTTCAGCTTTGTTTCACTTAGGGCCAGGACATCCAACTTCTTTTCATTCATAACATCAGCAATTTATCTGTTTCTTGTCATCCGCCTACATCCACGCACATTCAAGCATCCCAGTTTTATAAAGTTTTTCTTCTCTTTTTTAGTAAATGCGGGGAAAGGTTATCCCCTTCCCCAACCTTTACAAATTTAAAAAATTTTTTTACCCCCATAAAATAAAAAAAAAAAAAAATATTAAAAAAAAAATAATTTTTATAATAATATTTTCTTAAAATAAAATGGGGAATAAAATACCCCTTTGTCAGGGGGTTTGCAAAGGGTATTCAAAATTTTTTAAAAAAATTTTAAATATATTTTTTTTTTAATAAATTTAATTTTTAAATAAAAAATAATAAAAAATTTTTAAAAAAAAATATTAAACTCCGAACTTGGTTTTTCGGGTTTAGTTTTTTTCTTTTAGTTTTTTTAAAAACAATTAAAAAAAAAAAGGGGGGTGGAAAGGGGAAAAAATATTAAAATAACCTTATTTTTTATATTTATTTTTTTTAAAATTTAAATTATATAATTAAATTTATATATAAAAAATATAATATAATATATATATAATATATATTTTTATATATATTATAATATATTTATATATAATATTTTATAAATTAATTATAAAATATATTTTTTAAAAAAATATATATATTTATTTTTTTTATATATATATAAAAATATATATATGTTTTTATATAAAATTAAAAATATATATAAAATTAAAATTTTTTATATATTTAATATATAAAATAAATATTTATATATAATAAAAAAATTATATAATAAAATATTTATATATAATAATATATATATTATTAAATTTTATAAAATATATATATATATAAATATATATATATATAAAAATATAAAATATATATATATAAAAAAATATATAAATTTTAAAAATTTAATATAATATATAATATATAATTATATTATTTTAAATATATATATAAAAATATATATAAAATAAAATTTTTAATATATATAAATAATTATTTTTATATATAAAAAAATTATATATAAAAATATATATATAAAATAAATATTTTAAATAAAAATTAAAAATTATAAAATGTATTTAATATATAATATATATTAATTATATATTATATATATAAATATGTATTTTTAATATATATATATAATATATATATATAAAAAATTATATTATATTTATAATATTTTATATAAAAAATATATATAAAAATATATATATATATATATATACTATATTTTATATATTTTTATTATAATTATATATATATAAATATAAATAATAATAATAATATTTTTTTTGTGTGCGGGGGGTTGGACTTCCAGCGGGCATTCGGAGCGTGTTTGATAGGGTGAAGGGAAACAAAGGGTTTTTAATACTTGACGGGTGTTGGAGTGTGAGCAAAGTAACATTTTTTGAAGGGGGTTAGGAAACCGCAGGGCCACTTGAGTCCCGGAGTGGGGAATACGTGCCCGCACTCTGAAGGGGGGTGTTTAAAGCTCATTTAAAAACTGTAGTGTAAAGCAAAAGTTCTGGGACAAATGATGGGGTGAATGACGGTGAAAGTTTTTCTTTTACGGGCCCCCTGCCTTGGTGGGAATCGGGAATGTATAATATATATATAAAATATATATTTTTTATTAAAAAATATATATAATATATAAATATATATATAATATTATTAAAAATATATAAATATATATATATTTATATATATTTAAAAATTTTATCAACGGCTGTTCCCCCCAAGCAGGGTTGGGGCCCCAAAAAGAAAAACTTTTACCCTCATTTGCTCCATCACTGTCTTGCCCAAAAGGGGGTTTTCACTACAGTTTTTAAACGCAACATTAAAACCCCTCCTTCAGAGTGCAGGCACTGACTTCCATCCCAGGACTCAAGTCGACCTGCCGGGTTTCCTGAATCCCTTCAAAAATTTACTTTTCTCACCTCCAAAAGACGTCAAGTATTAAAAAACCTTGTCTCCATTCACTCCTAACAAACACGCTCACGCATGCAAGGGGAAGTTCCAA
>NC_069419.1:54021370-54036370 GCF_026875155.1 Cherax quadricarinatus
TAGTGGATGGTCACTGTTGTGTTAGTGGAGGGGTCACTGTTGTGTAGCGATGGTCACTGTTGTGTTAGTAGATGGTCACTGTGTGTTAGTAGATGGTCACTGTTGTGTAGTGGATGGTCACTGTTGTGATGGTGGTCACTGTTGTGTAGTAGATGGTCACTGTTGTGTAGTGGATGGTCACTGTTGTGTAGTGGATGGTCACTGTTGTGTAGTGGATGGTCACTGTTGTGTAGTGGATGGTCACTGTTGTATAGTGGATGGTCACTGTTGTGTAGCGGATGGTCACTGTTGTGTAGCAGATGGTCACTGTTGTGTAGCGGATGGTCACTGTTGTGTAGCGGATGGTCACTGTTGTGTAGCGGATGGTCACTGTTGTGTAGCAAATGGTCACTGTTGTGTAGCGGATGGTCACTGTTGTGTAGCGGATGGTCACTGTTGTGTAGCGGATGGTCACTGTTGTGTAGCGGATGGTCACTGTTGTGTAGCGGATGGTCACTGTTGTGTAGCAGATGGTCACTGTTGTGTAGCGGATGGTCACTGTTGTGTAGCGGATGGTCACTGTTGTGTAGTGGATGATCACTGTTGTGTAGCGGATGGTCACTGTTGTGTAGCAGATGGTCACTGTTGTGTAGCGGAGGGTCACTGTTGTGTAGTGGATGGTCACTGTTGTGTAGTGGATGGTCACTGTTGTGTAGCGGATGGTCACTGTTGTGTAGTGGATGGTCACTGTTGTGTAGTGGATGGTCACTGTTGTGTAGCGGATGGTCACTGTTGTGTAGCAGATGGCCACTGTTGTGTAGCGGATGGTCACTGTTGTGTAGTGGATGGTCACTGTTGTGTAGTGGATGGTCACTGTTGTGTAGCGGATGGTCACTGTTGTGTAGTGGATGGTCACTGTTGTGTAGTGGATGGTCACTGTTGTGTAGCGGATGGTCACTGTTGTGGAGTGGATGGTCACTGGTGTGTAGCGGATGGTCACTGTTGTGTAGCAGATGGTCACTGTTGTGTAGCGGATGGTCACTGTTGTGTAGCGGATGGTCACTGTTGTATTGTGGATGGTCACTGTTGTGGAGTGGATGGTCACTGGTGTGTAATGGATGGTCACTGTTGTGTAGCGGATGGTCACTGTTGTGTAGTGTATGATCACTGTTGTGTTGTGGATGGTCACTGTTGTGTAGTGGATGGTCACTGTTGTGTAGTGGATGGTCACTGTTGTGTAGTGGATGGTCACTGTTGTGTAGTGAATAGTCACTGTTGTGTAGTGGATGGTCACTGTTGTGTAGTGGATGGTCGCTGTTGTGTAGTGGATGGTCACTGTTGCGTGTGGATGGTCACTGGTGTGTAGTGGATGGTCACTGTTGTGTAGTGTATGGTCACTGTTGTGTGTGGATGGTCACTGGTGTGTAGTGGATGGTCACTATTGTGTAGTGGATGATCACTGTTTTGTAGTGGATGGTCACTATTGTGTGTGGATAGTCACTTGTTTGTATTGGATGGTCACTGTTGTGTAGTGTATGGTCATTGTTGTGTGTGGATGGTCACTATTGTGTAGTGGATGGTCACTGTTGTGTAGTGGATGGTCACTGTTGTGTGTGGATGGTCACTATTGTGTAGTGGATGGTCACTGTTGTGTAGTGGATGGTCACTGTTGTGTAGTGGATGGTCACTGTTGTGTAGTGGATGGTCACTGTTGTGTTTACCTGGAGTTTACCTGGAGAGAGTTCCGGGGGTCAACGCCCCCGCGGCCCGGTCTGTGACCAGGCCTCCTGGTGGATCAGAGTCTGATCAACCAGGCTGTTGCTGCTGGCTGCACGCAAACCAACGTACAAGCCACAGCCCGGCTGATCAGGAACTGACTTTAAGTGCTTGTCCAGTGCCAGCTTGAAGACTGCCAGGGGTCTGTTGGTAATCCCCCTTATGTGTGCTGGGAGGCAGTTGAACAGTCTCGGGCCCCTGACACTTATTGTATGGTCTCTTAACGTGCTAGTGACACCCCTGCTTTTCATTGGGGGGATGGTGCATCGTCTGCCAAGTCTTTTGCTTTCGTAGTGAGTGATTTTCGTGTGCAAGTTCGGTTACTAGTCCCTCTAGGATTTTCCAGGTGTATATAATCATGTATCTCTCCCTCCTGCGTTCCAGGGAATACAGGTTTAGGAACCAAAAAGCGCTCCCAGTAATTGAGGTGTTTTATCTCCGTTATGCGCGCCGTGAAAGTTCTCTGTACATTTTTTAGGTCGGCAATTTCACCTGCCTTGAAAGGTGCTGTTAGTGTGCAGCAATACTCCAGCCTAGATAGAACAAGTGACCTGAAGAGTGTCATCATGGGCTTGGCCTCCCTAGTTTTGAAGGTTCTCATTATCCATCCTGTCATTTTTCTAGCAGATGGGATTGATACAATGTTATGGTCCTTGAAGGTGAGATCCTCCGACATGATCACTCCCAGGTCTTTGACGTTGGTGTTTCGCTCTATTTTGTGGCCAGAATTTGTTTTGTACTCTGATGAAGATTTAATTTCCTCGTGTTTACCATATCTGTTTAGTGGATGGTCACTGTTGTGTAGTGGATGGTCACTGTTGTGTGTAGATGGTCACTGTTTTGTAGTGGATGGTCACTGTTGTGTGTGGATGGTCACTGTTATGTAGTGGATGGTCAATGTTGTGTGTGGATGGTCACTGTTGTATAGTGGATGGTCACTGTTGTGTAGTGGATGGTCACTGTCGTGTAGTGGATGGTCACTGTTGTGTATTGGATGGTCACTGTTGTGTAGTGGATGGTCACTGTTGTGTAGTGGATGGTCACAGTTGTGTAATGGATGGTCACTGTTGTGTAGTGGATGGTCAATGTTGTGTGTGGATGGTCACTGTTGTATAGTGGATGGTCACTGTTGTGTAGTGGATGGTCACTGTCGTGTAGTGGATGGTCACTGTTGTGTAGTGGATGGTCACTGTTGTGTAGTGGATGGTCACTGTTGTGTAGTGGATGGTCACAGTTGTGTAATGGATGGTCACTGCTGTGTAGTGGATGGTCACTGTTGTGTAGTGGATGGTCACTGTTGTGTAGTGGAGGGTCACTGTTGTGTAGTGGAGGGTCACTGGTGTGTAGTGGATGGTCACTGTTGTGTAATGGATGGTCACTGTTGTGTAGTGGATGATCACTGTTGTGTAATGGATGGTCACTGTTGTGTAGTGGATGGTCACTGTTGTGTAGTGGATGGTCACTGTTGTGTAGTGGATGGTCACTGTTGTGTAGTAGATGGTCACTGTTGTGTAGTGGATGGTCACTGTTGTGTAGTGGATGGTCACTGGTTTGTAGTGGATGATCACTGTTGTGTAGTGGATGGTCACTGTTGTGTAGTGGATGGTCACTGGTGTGTAGTGGATGGTCACTGTTGTGTAATGGATGGTCACTGTTGTTTAGTGGGATGATCACTGTTGTGTAATGGATGGTCACTGTTGTGTAGTGGATGGTCACTGTTGTGTAGTGGATGGTCACTGTTGTGTAGTGGATGGTCACTGTTGTGTAGTAGATGGTCACTGTTGTGTGTGGATGGTCACTGTTATGTAGTGGATGGTCAATGTTGTGTGTGGATGGTCACTGTTGTATAGTGGATGGTCACTGTTGTGTAGTGGATGGTCACTGTCGTGTAGTGGATGGTCACTGTTGTGTATTGGATGGTCACTGTTGTGTAGTGGATGGTCACTGTTGTGTAGTGGATGGTCACAATTGTGTAATGGATGGTCACTGTTGTGTAGTGGATGGTCAATGTTGTGTGTGGATGGTCACTGTTGTATAGTGGATGGTCACTGTTGTGTAGTGGATGGTCACTGTTGTGTGTGGATGGTCACTGTTGTGTAGTGGATGGTCACTGTTGTGTAGTGGATGGTCACTGTTGTGTAGTGGATGGTCACAGTTGTGTAATGGATGGTCACTGCTGTGTAGTGGATGGTCACTGTTGTGTAGTGGATGGTCACTGTTGTGTAGTGGATGGTCACTGTTGTGTAGTGGATGGTCACTGGTGTGTAGTGGATGGTCACTGTTGTGTAATGGATGGTCACTGTTGTGTAGTGGATGATCACTGTTGTGTAATGGATGGTCACTGTTGTGTAGTGGATGGTCACTGTTGTGTAGTGGATGGTCACTGTTGTGTAGTGGATGGTCACTGTTGTGTAGTAGATGGTCACTGTTGTGTAGTGGATGGTCACTGTTGTGTAGTGGATGGTCACTGGTGTGTAGTGGATGATCACTGTTGTGTAGTGGATGGTCACTGTTGTGTAGTGGATGGTCACTGGTGTGTAGTGGATGGTCACTGTTGTGTAATGGATGGTCACTGTTGTGTAGTGGATGATCACTGTTGTGTAATGGATGGTCACTGTTGTGTAGTGGATGGTCACTGTTGTGTAGTGGATGGTCACTGTTGTGTAGTGGATGGTCACTGTTGTGTAGTAGATGGTCACTGTTGTGTAGTGGATGGTCACTGTTGTGTAGTGGATGGTCACTGGTGTGTAGTGGATGGTCACTGTTGTGTAGTGGATGGTCACTGGTGTGCAGTGGATGGTCACTGGTGTGTAGTGGATGATCACTGTTGTGTAGTGGATGATCACTGTTGTGTAGTGGATGGTCACTGGTGTGCAGTGGATGGTCACTGGTGTGTAGTGGATGATCACTGTTGTGTAGTGGATGGTCACTGTTGTGTAGTGGATGGTCACTGTTGTATAATGGATGGTCACTGTTGTGTAGTGGATGGTCACTGGTGTGCAGTGGATGGTCACTGGTGTGAAGTGGATGATCACTGTTGTGTAGTGGATGGTCACTGTTGTGTAGTGGATGGTCACTGTTGTGTAGTGGATGGTCACTGTTGTGTAGTGGATGGTTACTGTTGTGTAGCGGATGGTCACTGTTGTGTGGTGGATTGTCACTGTTGTGTAGTGTGTGGTCACTGTTGTGTAGTGGATGGTCACTGTTATGTAGTGGATGGTCACTGTTGTGTAGCGGATAGTCACTGTTGTGTAGCGGATGGTCACTGTTGTGTAGCGGATGGCCACTGTTGTGTAGCGGATGATCACTGTTGTGTAGTGGATGGTCACTGTTGTGTGAAATATGTTCACTGAAATGAGGTGTTTCTAAAGATAGTAGAAAGAAGGGGATGTGGCTCGAGAATGTGGGAGAGATATCTAAAGAATGTGGGAGGGATTTCTAAAGAATGTGGGAGGGATATCTGGAGATCTTGGGAGGGATATCGGGAGAATTTGGGAGGGATATCGGGAGAATGTGGGAGGGGAAGCCGGAGGCTGGAATTGCCTTCTGTAATTGAATATTCATAATTCTGGGAGCTTTTCTTTGAATTTCCTTCTCACACCCTCCTTCACCTCTCTCTGTCTCTCTCTGTCTCTCTCTCTGTCTCTCTGTCTCTGTCTCTCTGTCTCTGTCTCTGTCTCTCTCTCTCTCTCTCTCTCTCTCTCTCTCTCTCTCTCTCTCTCTCTCTCTCTCTCTCTCTTCTCTCTCTCTCTCTCTCTCTCTCTCTCCCCTCTCTCTCTCTCTCTCTCTCTCTCTCTCATGATTACCTCCCATGCTCCCCTTTTTATTCATTAATGTTTTCTTTTCTGCGCTCTCATTTGCATTATGGTTTCTTTGTCTTCTCTTCATATTATGTTTATCCTATATTTCTCCGTGTCCTTTAGTCTATCCTAACTCTCTACTTTTCTTTCTTTTTCTCGCCGATTCAGAGTTTGTATTTAAATTTATTCATTCTTTTCTTCAGTTCCCGACATATCACCCAAAAATTTTCTATTAGGGCTATAGGTATAGGTAGGTTCGCCAGGACGGGGTTTTCTCCATACAGTGACCCGGCACACAGTAGGCCTGAACACTGTTGCCCGATTTAATTATGCTGCTGGACATGAGTATAACGGTTGATTGTAGTGCTGTTTCTGTATTATCAGCTGCTGTTGCTGTTGTTGCTGCTGTTGTTGCTGCCGGTCTTCGACATGACTCTGACAATGCAGAAATATCCATCAGAAACAAGGAAGAATATTCGCCCCCAAAAAATTTGCTGATAATATTAAGTAAATATTTGACTGTGATACTGCAATTGTAGTATTTCCTGACGCGGGTCTTAGTCATATGATGACCCGCCGTTGGAGCTTTTCGTCATCTGACCGAGACCTTCCACTGGCTTACCGTTCCACTCCTTTAAAAATTGTGGTTATGATTATATTCATTTCATAATATTAACACAACAGAAGGCTTAACTATTCTTATTTCTGGGGAGGAATATCTACAAGCCCGTCTAGTGTTCTCAGAGGTCAACAACCCTATACCATTATTTACAACATTTTGGGACAGTAACATATCTCATGAGGTCTGGTCACAGACCGGGCCGCGGGGGCGTTGACCGCCGGAACCCTCTCCAGGTATACCCCCGAAGTGGCAATTTCCAAATCATCCTGTTAAAACCATTTAATAATAATCAAACTCAATGAAATATATTTTTTCGTTAGGTTCAGAATGATTATTGCATACACAAATTTTCGCTTGCCTTATTCGGCAAGAAGAGCGTTGCTATTTAAGCCAAAATCGCAAGTTTTACCCATTCGGCACGACATGTATGTACAGTAGGTCGCATATCACACGTCGCAGTTCACGTACACATGTATACATAAAAGGAGGTTTTTTCATGCGCATGCGTGCTGTCTGCGTTGATGTTATATTCCAGACACTGTTGAATGTCTTGTTTATGTCACTTGTGGCACCGAGTGCTAGATTACCTTGCTTGTGCTGTCATCAGCGCGATACATGGTATTAATGTTGGTAGAATTTCCTATAATATGTTGGGTAAAAGGACACAAGTGCAACTAATGTGACATTTTATTTTGACAACATTTCGCTCTCCAGGAGCTTTATCAAACGGTTACCAAGCCGTTATAAAGCCATCTTGATAAAGCTCCAGGAGAGCGAAACGTTTCCACAATGAAACATCACATTAGTTGCATTTGTGTCCTTTTACCCAACGTGATTGATGGTGTTGAGAGCATGTTGGGTCGCCTTCTGGTTTCTGAGTCCTTACTGTTTCTTCGAGAATATCTAGTGGAATTACATGCATTAGTTTAGCCTTTTTGTGATTTTTGTTTTTCTCAAATATATTTCCAGTGTCTGATCATTTTAGCAATAAACATAAATGTTACTGTTTTGAATACCCGTGAAAGTAGCGTGAAGCCAATGTGGCTATATATATATATATATATATATATATATATATATATATATATATATATATATATATATATATATATATATATATATATATATATATATATATATATATATATATTTTATATATATATATATATATATATATATATATATATATATATATATTTAGTAGTGATTCCTTGTAGTTAACTGCAATTAATTTAACTTTCCTAGATGTTGTTCCCGTGAGTCCCGAGGCCTTGTTTCTTGCTTTATCAATGACCAGCTTCATTACCTGAATTTCTGAATGGTAATGGGCCCAGTGAGTGGTGCTATTATGTGAGGTTAGACCTAACTATTATTTGTAAGAGATGAATTATTTTCACATTTTCATCTCGCCTCTGGTTGACCTAACAGCAGTTGTTGTCAGAGGACGTCCTACAGCACAGATCTCATTAGGTTCTCTTCGTGGTCGTCAGTGTTGACAGTTGTTTCGTCATTGCATATGACGAATGGGTTTTGTTGAGGTACCCAACAATTGCCGTATTTTCATCAAGAATATGGCAGGGAATGTCTTGTACTGGTTTTTTTAATACCCCTAGATATTTCCACGAAGTGTATTTCATAAAGGATTGTTAGGGCAATAATTTTTTTTCCTCAGTGCATGCAAGCTTAGTGATAAGTGCTGGCTTGTCTGGTAGTGTCTATTGCATTCTCATTTTTCTCTTATTTCTCTTTGTGGCTTGTACTGAAGGACTGCTCTAATAGCTGTCTGACTGCAGCCTGCTAGTGTTGCTGTTTTAATTCTACCATGTGTGGTTCGTCAGCACGATCGTCCAGTAGTTAGAGAGGAAGTTCCTACAAAGGTAAAGCCTAGGGGGTTAAAGTCGGGTTTAGACATCACAGGAATGCGCTAGAAGTTGGTATACAGTTGGATTACAACTGGTATGTTGTCAGGTCCCAGGTTGCTCCCTTGGATATATCCTCCCAGAAGAAATATGCTCAAATCATATGCCGTGGCCTGGTATTCCTCAAGTCACCAGTCCACCGCTTTACCATTGGACCAGAGAGTGGTAATTTATACTACAATTAGGAAATGCTTTGCAATAGAATGGTGCTAGCCTCTGCTGAGATCATAAACACATTTTTTTTTTGCTTGTCTAGTGAAAGTATTTCCTAGCTGTGGTACTATTTATCAGCCTCTGTGGGCTGATAAATAGAACATTGAACTGGTACTCTGTAGAACACCAGGTCATCGGTCGAATCTCTAGTAACAACACAGGGTAATGTAGATCTATGTTAGATTTAGTATGTTAATGTCAACTTTCTATATTTTTAGGTGACTACTCAAATTAACTTGTTTAAGATTATCAAAATTCCAAAGCATAGACATACAGAATTAGCTTTAAAAGAAAAAAAATAATTAGAGGTTATTAATTCTTGATGTCACTGATAAATATTTTAACGGTAGTTTTCACGGCTTGGTGTATGAGGTATAATTCAACGCTTATTAAGTTTACACTTTTTTCATTCAACTTTTTATAAGGAAAATCCCACAAAACTTTTAATAATAGATTCTATTTATCAGGTTTCACTTGATTTAATTTTGATGTTGAATTTAAATTAACGAACTCTTTTCTGTAGTACCTAATCGCTTCCCTTATTTCTAAAAAAAATATGGCAATTCTTCCTGAATAAGAGGTAGACTGACCAGATACCTTTAGTCAATAAACATGTTTGTTACCTTAAACTTGCTCTTATATGGTCAACTGAGTCATTTTTGTGAACCTTTAATTATAGGAAGCCTCTTTAAGTTTATAAATCCTATTGAACCTCTGTGCTCAAAATAAGTGTATTAGTTCACGTGTTCTAAATGAAGCATTAGATATATTAGAAACCCTTTCCGATTTCTTAATACTAGAATTTGTCAACAAATGGTATTATCAAATAGAAGTCTAACAACATTAGAAAAATCGCCTTATTCATTTATCAGAATACATAAGACAGTGTTAGAGTATCTTAAAATTATACATATGGCACAGAAAGGATTAGATTTAAGAATTTTTCTGAGCTTATGTATTAAGCAACTTAAGCCTGAAATTAATAACTCATCTTGAAATGGTTGTGATTCCTTGTTTGTTTTGCATAATTTTTAGTTATGTAGGTTTATTGTTATTGTTTGTGTTGGTTAGTAAATGACCTTTTGGAAAAAATATAAGGTCACGATCTCATGACTGGTATTCAATTAAAATTCTACGTATTTTTTCATCTAGTGAAAATATAGAAAATATTATCCGTTTCCACAGAATAAATCCTGGTGGTAGTGATTAAAATTTCTCTGGAAAAGAAAAAAATACAGCACATGTCTCATTCTTCTTCATTCCACAGAAGGAGGCACATTCTTCGGCCAGCATCCTGATGAATGCAATTGCAAATTTCCTCATGAACTCATGAGTTGGGCTTAACTTCTCACCCCTTGCTTTCGTGTTTCTGGAATGCGCGATGTACACATTCATAGTAGCTGTGTTGATCATTCCACAAATTAAAACGCAGAAGCCAGAGTCATATTTTGTGGCCGCAAGAATGTGTGAACCCCATGTTTTGTATGGTTATAGTACAAAACAGTTTCTGGCTTCCCAGTGTCGCCTGGTGGAGCAAGGATGAAAGAAGTGTAACGTTTTCTTCACTGTTAGATAGGATACTGTCTATTAGATAGGATACTAGCTTGATGCTCCTGTCACATAAGGGTATGTGGGGTGCGGCCACACCCCAGGCCCACTGCCGGCCCGCAAACAGCCAAGAGAGAGAACTTATACAACCACCTACTGAGACAGCTTATGAGATATGAAAGCAACAAGGGGTCTCAGTTTCCTGCCCTGATGGGAAGTATACAAAGTCGTGATTTTCTAAGAGCGTAGGGGTGCGCTAGCACCCCTTATTGCCTATTTAGAATTAAGATACAAACTTCCTTACCTTGCATTCATCAGGATAATATATGTGTCGTGCCGAATAGGTAAAACTGGTGAATTAGCCATAACTCATATAAAATTAAGGCCTTTCTAAATTTTTCTCTTATACATTAAAAGAAATATTTTTCTTCATTTATGTTAATGAGAAATTTAATGATTTTGTACCAAAAGAACCTTAGGAAACTTAACCTTATTATAACAAGCGCAATTTAATTTAGTCTAATCCAACTAAATATATTTTGTACAAGTTTATAATAATTTAAAAAAGAAACACAATTAAATAGATTTTTCCGTTAGGTTCAGAATGATTTTTGCGAAATTATTGTATACACAAATTTTCGCTTGCCCTATTCGGCAAGAAGTTCGTTGCTGTTTAAAGCAAAATCGCAAGTTTTACGTATTCGGCACGACATATATATATTGTATGTGCAAAACAAGCCACATGAGGATGGAAATCTTTAGCTGTACATCGTACACACACTCCTGCGTCGTCAGGAGCTATGCAGTGTTGCAAGACAACAGCAGATAGGAGTTAAAATTCTCTTAAGCATTGCAGAACGTATCAGTAGCGACTCATAACAGAGTGAGGACCGTCAACTACCCAACATCTACCTCCTCCGTCCCCTCACACCTTTCCGGGTAGGTTGGAGACCTCAGAAGTTTACAGAAAGCAAGTTACGGAATATGAAGGTAACGCAGTAGTCAAGCCAAAACTACATCTACCCCACTAACATAATTATTGAACTTATTAAGCTTTTTGATGGACTTCTATTAGTCTAGAAATCCCAAAGATATCCTCTTTAGTTAAGCCAAGTGTTTCAGATACATAGTGTTCTGTGTCTGTAGCCTGAAGATCGCGATATTAATGAATTACTTCCTAGCCCCAATGATTTAGTACCCTCAGTTAAGTTTACAACAGAGCACGAAGTTGATACCAAATTGCCTTTCCTAGATGTTCTAATCCATCGTGTTGGCATGAAAATTTAATTAAATTTACAGTGTATAGAAAGTCAACTATGTGTCATCATACATTCACTATTATTCCAATCGTGAAAAAGATTGAAAAAGGAGTGTTTTTCTTACAATGTTCTTGAGAGCTTTATGTAAAATCTTTATTTACCTAATTTTTTAAAGGTCTGGTAATGTACCTAATCCTGATTAGACGTATCCCTAATCCTGTCTGGTCACACTCCTAATACTGCCTGGTCGTGTCACCTATCTTGCCTCGTCTCAGCCCCTAATCCGGATAAAATCTTCCTCCTTATCGTTAAAAGGGCCTGTTATTGCTCCTAATCTGGCCTGATGTCCGGCCTTGACCAGGTTTGCCCTGGCGAGAGAGCTCATAGCTGGCTGCAAGTGCCTTCAGGGAGCAGCTTAACGCAGGCGGCTGCTTTGAAGTTGCTGCCGGTGGTAATTTGGTGATAAGTGTGCCAGTGACGAGGATATATATATAATATATATATATATATATATATTATAATATATATATATATATATATATATATAAATAATATATACATATATATATTATATATATATATATACATATATATATATATATATTATATAATATATATATATATATATATACATATATATATATATATATATAATATATATATATATATATAATATATATATATATATATATATATATATATATATATATATATATATATATATATATATATATATATATTTACATTTATATATATATTATACATACACATATTTATATATATATATATATATATATATATATAATATACATATATATATATATATATATATTATATATATATATATATAATATATATATATATTTACATATATATACATATTTATACATACACATATTTATATATATATATAAATAAATTTATATATATAAAAGTTATAAATGAATATAATTCAAATAAATATTAAAATTAAAATATTTTATATATTTTAAATATATATAAATATATTAAAAATTTTTTTAATATTTATATATATTTTTTAATGTATGAATATATTTATATAATATAAAAAAAATATATATATAATAAAATATTTTAATAATTTAAATATACTATATTTATAAAAAAAATTTTTCAAAATATATAAATTATATATATATATAAATATTAAAAAATATTCTTAATATATATAATAATATATTTTAATATATAAATATTTGTACATGTACAAAAATATATATACAATATATATATATAATAAATATATATATATATTTTTTTTAAAAATTATATAAATATAAAAATTTTATATGTATATGTCTTTGCCGAAAAAGTAAAACGGTCAATTAGCAAAAACCCTCTTTTAAAAAATTAAAGTCCTTTCAAAAAATTTTCTTTTTTTTTTTTTAAACCTAAAAAAACATTTTTTTCATTAATTTTAAATTTAAAAAAAAAAAATTTTATTTTGAAACCAAAAGAATTTTAAAAAAAACTTACCTAACCTTTTTATAAAAGAAAAATTTTTAATTCACCTAACCCAACTAAACATATTTTAGATTTTTTTTACCAGAAAATTTAATAAATAGAAAAAACACAGTGAAATATATTTTTTTCGTTAGGTTTTAGAAAGAAATTTTTGGGAAAATTATTCATACACAAAAATTTTCCCCTTTTTCCTGTAAGGCAAAATGAACGTTGCTATTTTTAAACCAAAATCGCAAAATTTTGCCCATTCGGCCCCGACAAATTTTATATATATTTAAATATATATATATATATATAAAATATATATATATATAAATATATAAATTTATATATATATATATATATATATATATAAATATAATATACAAATAAATATTATTTTATATTATTAATTTTTAAATATATATATATATATAAATATATATATATGTATATATTAAAATATATAAAGCAATAAGATCACCGTAAACAGGTTTATTTTTAGAAAATGCAAAAAAACACCCCCTGAAAGAATAGAGAAATTCCAAGCGCTTTCTTTACTACTAAAACTTTTTCAAGGACTATTCCTTGATAATTTAGTAGTCACGAAAAGCGCTTGGGTTTTTCTATTCTTTCAGAGTGGTTTTTTTGCAAAATATAGTATATATAAAATAAAATATTATTAAAATATTTAAAAATTTTATATATATAAATATAATATATATATAATATATACAAAATAAATATATAATATATATATATTAAATTTTATATAAATATATAAAATATAATATATAAATGTATATATATATATATATATAATAATATAATATATATATATAAAAATATAAAATATATATAAAATTTTATAAAATAAATAAAATATATATAATATATAGTAGGTTGGTAACCCGCCAAACCCCCCGGGGAAATACTCCCCTCCGGGCCCGATGACGTGGGAAAAAAAAACCTGTAACTGTTTTGCATGATGGTAGGAAAATTTCTGGTTTCTTTTTTTTCTGCCCCATAAACACGCAAAATAACCAGGGGTATCTTGCACACCCTACTTTCACTTTGGTCACAAATTTTTTTTCCCCCCCAGACCGCACAGCTAAATAATATACATACATCTAGGTTTTTTTCCCCCTTTTTCTAAATAGCTCTTGGGTTTTTTTTTAAATTTTTTCCTATTTTCCCCTTTTGGGGAATTTGGGAAAAAATCTTTCCTCCGTAAGCCTGCCCGGGCTTTTGAGGGGACTAAAAAGCCCCGGGGCAATGGGCTATTTAACCCCCCTTCTCCTGTAAACATTTAAATAAAAAAGAGAAGAAGAAAAACTTTTTAAAATTGGGGGTGCTTAAATTTTCGTGGATGAGGCGGATGACAAGAAAAAGAAAGATTTTCTGATGGGTTTTGGGAAAAAAAGAAGTTGGATGTCCCCGGCTTTTAAAACGAAACCCAAAACTGGGAAAGGGGGGAGGAGAATTTCAGTGGGGGAAATAAAAAAAAAGGGATTAAATTTTGGAGTATCGAAGAGTTAGAGCAAAGGGAAAGGGGGAGCTGAATGGGTTTAAAAATTAGTTATTTAAGGAGAAAAAAGAATATGAATGTGTAAAATTCAAGAATTATTGGGTAAAAGTAAAGGGGTTTTTGGGTGCGGGGAAGTGGGGCCCTAATAAGCGGGATGCACCGGAAAAAAGAGAATGCAGGGAAGAGAGAGATTTTGGGGGATGTTAAGTTAATTTTTATAGGACCTTTGGGAAACCCAAATGAGAGATTTAAATTTTTGGTAAAGGGGGCCTGAATCTAAAATAGGAGAAACTTTTAGGAGGGGTGTGGGAGGTTTAAATTTGGGTGCCAGGTGTAAATGATAATGGGAGCCCCTTTTATTGAAAATTTGTATAGAAAGGGGTTTTTGTTTAAGGGAATACCCAAATTTTAAAAAAAAAGAGGATAAATAAGTAAAAACAAGATAGATGTAGGGCGAAAAAGACAGTAGTTTTTGGATTTTGTATTGGTAGAAAAAAAAACTGTTTTATTTGACTTAGGATGTACATTTTAAAGAGGGGGCCCCAAAAATATATCAAATCACTTTCTAAATTTTAGCAAAACTGAGAGTAAAAGGGAATGGGAACAAGGGAAATAGAACATCAGGGAAAAGAGAGGTGAAGGTTTTAAAAAACTAAAAAAGGAGGGAGTTACGGTAAGATATAAACACTATTTAGGATAGATGGGGGTAAGAAGCATAGGCAAAAGGGGGCGAAAAGGGTTTTGGGGGAGGTTTAAAAATTTAGGTTAGAGTGGGTTACAGAAGTTTGTGGGTTTCAGGAAAGTGGGTTGGAGGGGGGGGGAAGAGGAGTGGGTTGGGGGAATGGGAAAAAGTAAAGAGAGAAAAAAGGGGGAAAAAGTTACAATTTTGAAA
>NC_069419.1:54041370-54106599 GCF_026875155.1 Cherax quadricarinatus
GAAAGGGGTTTGGGGGAAAAAAAGGAAAAAAAAGGGGGAAAAAAAAAAAATTAGTTTTTTTTTAAAAAAATTTTAAAAAAAAGGGGAAAAAAGGAAAAAAAGGGGGGGGGGGAAGCAATGTAAAAAGAGAGCAAATGAGAGAGTTTGGGGTTTAAAGTTATCAACAAATTTTTTTTGGGAAAAAAAGAAAAAAATTTTTGGGGTGAGATTAACAAGTTAAGGAAACCTTTGAGAACAAAAGGGTTTGTCAGTTAAAAATTGGAGAGGGGATTTTTTAAAAAGGGGGGGTTGGGGTATTGGGGAAAATGGAAAGGGGAAAATTTTGAGGGGTTTTTTAAATGTTGATGAAGATGGGGAGGGGGTGTGATTTGTTATAGGGAAAGGGGAATTTAAATCTTTGTGGATGAGGGAAAAGGGCCCTTGTGGTGGGGGGAAGTTTGTGAGGGGGTAGGTAAAATGAAGGGGGGTAAGGCAGCCGGGTTTTATGGGGAAAAGAAAATTTAAAAACGGGGGGGGATATAGTTTTGGGGTGGTTGGGTTTCAATTTTTTTAATAAATGTAGGGAAGGGGGGTAAGGAAACCCAGGGATTGGCAGAGAAAATGCATATTCCTTTTATAAAGGCAAAGGGGACAAAAGGGGAAATTTCAAAAATTATAGGGGGGTAAATTGGTAAAATGATTTTGAGTTTTTTTAAAGAATTAAAGCAAGACAGAGAATAGGGTAGCAGATGAACAAGGAGGCTTTAGGAAAAGGGAGGGGGGGTGTGGTTCAGGTGTTTTTCAGTGAAAAAATAATTTAAAAAGTTAATAAAAGGCTAAAGGGTTTTTTTGTTGGGATTTTTTGGATTTGGAAAAAAAGGGAGGGAAAAGGGGGGTTTGGGGGGGCAATGGGGGCAGGGTGTTTGCAGGGGTATTGGTAGGAGGTAGGTTACTGAAAGCATGGAAAAAGTTTTTACGAGGATAGTGAGGCTCAAAATTTAAGGGGTGTAAGGGAAAAAAGGGAAAAATTTTTTTCCCAGTAAAAATAGGGGCCCTTTAAAAATTTATGTGTATGTCAAACCCTGGTTGTTTAAAATATTTATAGATGGGGTTGGGGAGAGAAGTAAATGCGAGGGTCTTGACAAGAGGCGTGGAGGGGTTTTAAAAGATAAAAATCACACATTTAAAGTGGGAGTTGTCACAGTTGCTCCTTTTCTGATGACAAATGGGGGCTTTTTGGGAGATTCTGAAAAAGGGAAGGGTTTCAAAAAGATTGGTGGAAAGGGAAATTTTGGGAGGGTGTGCAAAAAAAAGAAAAATTTAAAAATTGGGAAAACAGGGGAAAATGTAAGGTTTTGAGGAAAAACAAAAGGTTAGGTGATGAAAGACTGGATATCAGTTTTGGAGGGAGAGAGTATGGAGGAGGTGAATGTATCAGATATTTGGGAGTGGACGTGTCAGCGGATGGGTCTATGAAGGATGAGGTGAATCATAGAATTGATGAGGGGAAAAGGGGTGAGTGGTGCAATTAGGAGTCTGTGGAGAAAAAGGGAACTTTGTCCTTGGAGGCAAAGAGGGGAATGTATGAGAGTTATATTTTTTACCAACGCTCTTATAGGGGTGTGAAGCATGGGTGATGAATGTTGCAGCGAGGAGAAGGCTGGAGGTAGTGGAGATTTTCATGTCTGAGGGCAATGTGTGGTGTGAATATAATGCAGAGAATTCGTAGTTTGGAAGTTAGGAGGGGTGCGGGATTACCAAAACTTTGTCCAGGGGCTGAGGAAGGGTTGTTGAGGGGGTTCGGACATGTAGAGAGAATGGAAGCGAGACAGAATGACTTCAAGAGTGTATCAGTCTGTAGTGGAAGGAAGGCGGGGTAGGGTCGGCCTAGGAAAGGTTGGAGGGAGGGGGTAAAGGAGGTTTTGTGTGCGAGGGGCTTGGACTTCCCGCAGGCGTGCGTTAGCGTGTTTGATAGGAGGGGAATGGAGACAAATGGTTTTTAATACTTGACGTGCTGTTGGAGTGTGAGCAAAGTAACATTTATGAAGGGTTTTAGGGGAAAACCGGCAGGCCGGACTTGAGTCCTGGAGATGGGAAGTACAGTGCCTGCACTCTGAAGGGAGGGTTAATGTTGCAGTTTTAAAAAATGTAGTGTAAAGCACCCTTTTGGCAAGACAGTGATAGAGTGAAAAGATGGTGAAAGTTTTTCTTTTTCGGGCCACCCCGCCTTGGTGGGAATCGCCAAATGTGATAATAATAAAAAAAAATATATATATATTTCTATATTTATTTATTATATATATATATATATATATATATATTATATATTTTATTATATATATATATATATTAAATATATATATATATATTATATATATATATATATATATTATATATATATATTATATATAATATATATTATATATATATATATATATATATATATATATATATGTCGTGGCGAATAGGCAGAACTTGCGATCTTGGCTTAAAATAGCAACGCTCATCTTGCCATATAGGACAAGTGAAAGTTTGTGTATGCAATAATTTCGCCAAAATCATTCTGAACCTAACGAAAAAATGTATTTAATTGTGTTTGTTTAGTACTAATTATTGTAAACGTTTTTAAAAATTTTATTTAGTTGGGTTAGACTAAAATAAATTGCTCTTGTTATAATAAGGTTAGGTAAGTTTTCTAAGATTCTTTTACATTAACATTAATGAAAAAAATATATCTTTAAACGTATAAGAGAAAATTTCAAGAAGGACTTAATTTTAAATGAGTTCTTGCTAATTGACCAGTTTTACATATCGGCACGACATATATTTTTTTATATATATATTATATATATATATATATATATATATATATATATATATAATATATTATATTTTTATATATATATATATATATATATATATATATTTATATACGTTGTATTCCTCAGTAACGAGGTAGAATATTTTTATAAAATATTAGAAATTATCGCTCACTTAGAACTTCTTGCATGATTAAATATTATCTAATAATGCCAGAAATTTCTCGAGTTAAGTGTAAAGAGAACCGAGGCTTCTTTCTCACATACTACTAATGGGCGTAACATAAAATTTCAGTCAAAATGTGTTCACTTTTGTAAATAATAATTTTCAAGTTTAGCGCATAGTTAATATCCTTAAGATTGCATCTAGGCCACTATGTCCTTTAATGACCTTAAGGTAATTACGTTAGTCCCACGCCAACATGTAATCACCTTAAGTCACATGCACTTTACCTGTGTCCCCATCCTATACTTGAGCCTTCATTACCAGTTTACTTAATTTGCGTCTGATGGTGACGATGATGTGAATATTTTCGCAAAAGCTCTTAAGAACTCTTGCCTTATTAATCTTCATGCGTAGTTGATAAGCATTATTTTAATGTCAGGTTTCGTCTTTGTGAAAATTACTTAATATGTTTGGTAAGCGAAAAATATGCTGTTGATTGCACTCGTCAAAATCGCTTGGAACAAATTTATAGTTTGCAATAATTATGGAATTTAATATTTATTCACTTTCAATTCGAGCTACAGCTTATGGTCGAGATAAATCAGTCGACATGACAGTTCTAGACAAGACTCTTCTAATCAGATACACTTTAAAAATGTGTATAACGTATGTTGTTTCCTGCAGATAACACTCTAAACATTTACTGTACACCTAGAGTGTAACGAGAGAGAACTAATGTAATTATCAAATAATATATTAAACTATGGATGAAGGGTCGATATGAAACAGCATTGTTTAGGATTAACAGAGTGAGAGAGCTGAGAAATTGGACCTTGCTAATCTTTTATGACATCCTTGAATGAAAGAGGAATTACTTTAAAAAAGCTAGATGTGAGAAGATTTTCATAGATTTTCATGTAAAAATTATTATGGAACGTAGATTTCAATATGTCTACTGAAAAATGTAATACCATAGTTTTTATTACTACGAGTTAGGTATTGTAAGGAGAAAGGACTTGCTTTGTACACGTACTCAAAATGATATTCCCTGATTTTCATTGTTTTTCTCATTATAATGCTGCTTGTCTGTAGCGATCAGGGAAATGTGATCGTTCTTTTAGTATCTTTTTGCGTACCCTAGCGCAGCTTATTAAATAAGTACTAAATAGCAAGATAATACCAACATGAATAAATAACAAAGCTTGTTGAAAGAGTTCAAGAACCATATAATGACACAGTAAAAAATTTGAAGGATGAGGTTATCCTGGAGAGAGATAATGTAGACACTCGGAAGGTTGAGTTCATCGTTTAGTGACACACTGTAGACACTTTTAGGACTGAGGTCCCAATGTAGACTAAACCAGTGTATGTGGTGTAATTTGTGGGTCGTAGACTAAGTCAACTATTTCTAAACGAAGGTTCTTGGAGCAGTTGAGAAGTGCCCTCTGCTCAGTTATTTTTAGACAATTTTTCGAAATTGTTTCCTCTAGATAGTTTTAGCAAGCCTCTTTTGGTTGGCTTCAGAGTTGTTACACTGGTTTGTCCTGTTTGCGAAATGGATTACTATTATTAATTACATGTATAGATTCCATTTTCCCACATTTATTCTCGTAATGGCATTTTTTTTACTATTTGTCTAGATTAGTTGCCCAGGAGAGGGATTTCTTGACGGTAAATAAAAGGACGCACATGCAACTAATGTGACATTTTATCGTAGCAACGTTTCGCTCACCAGGAGCTTTATTAAGCAGTTACAAACAATTCATGGACACAGAGGGTATATATAGGCTTAGAGGTGTGATTGTAGTTGTAGTAATATTAGTTGTAGTAGTAGAAATACAATATGGTAGAACAATCAACTTACACATAAGTAAAAGGTTATAAAAGCTATTACTTGCTACCCAAGTAATAGTTTTTATAACCTTTTACTCATGTGGAAGATGATTGTTGTACCATATTGTATTATTACTACTGCTACAAGTAATATTACTACTACTGCTACAAGTAATATTACTACTACTGCTACAAGTAATATTGCTACTACTGCTACAAGTAATATTACTACTACTGCTACAAGTAATATTACTACTACTGCTACAAGTAATATTACTACTACTGCTACAAGTAATATTACTACTACTGCTACAAGTAATATTACTACTACTGCTACAAGTAATATTGCTACTACTGCTACAAGTAAATGTCGAATATTTAGTCAGAGAATTTAACATATAACATGAGGAAAATAAAGGAAGAATGAATGGGGATATTGCGAGTCGTGCTGGTAACTATGAACACCCAGACGGCCGACCCCACAACTTGGCTCTGACTCTTCCTGTTAATATTTATGCCACTATGGTTATTTCTATGATAGACACGATATATTTTTTCAGTACTAATGGTAAGTTTCTGGAAGTACTATATTTGAAATGTGTTTATTCTTAACCTTCAACTGAAAGTGTGAAGTTAGTACAGTAGGGAATTGTAGTGCGAACCCGTGTATATAAAGTTGAATTCATCATTTTTGTGGGATGTTTTTACTAGAATGTTAAGAATGATTTTGGCGAAATTATTGCATATACAAATTTTCGCTTGCCTTATTCGGCAAGAAGAGCATTGCTATTTAAGTCAAAATAGCAAGTTTTACCTATTCGGTACGATATATATAATATATTTGTTTAGGAATATTTTTATTAGAATGTTAAAATATGGTGCGAACCTATCTTTTCTGATGTTTTATATAAATTTTATATATTGTAAAGCAATCCTCTTAACCTTACACCCACGTGACTATGTCCTGTAATTATCTTAAGGTTATTGCATTCGTTATTGACCACTATGACCAGTAGTTACCTTGATGTTGTTAGTAGGTCCCAAACTACTATGTTATGCAATTTTCTTAAGTGCTCTGATACGTAGTTAATAAAAACAGTTGACTTGAGCGTAAGTATAGTGACGCAATCCAGTGGCGTGAACCCCAACAAGATTTAGGACTGAAGAAGACACTCCTGGCGAAATAGTCCTTTTAGTAAATATCCTGAACAGCTGCAATATCACCTTACCATTTACGGAGCTGTAGCAGTTGTCTACAGTCACCACCACTACTTGGGAAGAAACAATGACTACCTATTTTCTTTTACCTAAGGAGGCTTGGGCATCATGTTAGAGAATTTAACATATAACATGAGGAAAATAAAGGAAGAACAATAAATGGGGATATTCCGAGTCGTGCTGGTAACTATGAACACCCAGACGGCCGACCCCACAACTTGGCTCTGACTCTTCCTGTTAATATTTATGCCACTATGGTTATTTCTATGATAGACACGATATATTTTTTCATTACTGCAGAGTATTTCGGGTAAATTAGGTCAATTTTCCCCAGTATGCTTAAATAAAACTTATATAATTACTTAAAACGCTGGTTAGTCATACTTAAAGATTGGACTGAATATCGTCTGTGTAGGTCCAATTTCTTTGTGATGTGATATTTTGAGTGTCGCATCCGACCAGCTTTAATCCATACAAAGCTGGTAACTTGATAATGCAATTTCTGATTGGCTTTAAACTTCTTAATTTTAATATTTTAGGATGTAAGTCTCTGAAAAATCCAAAAAATGCCTTTACACGTTAACTAAAGAACTGGGTAATTTTGATTTGGTTTGTTTGTGACCTAATTTATCGTCTCTATTGATAACATGTGGATATTAGTGTCCATATGACAAGTTGTGAATTACTTCTGATATCTTCAAATCTTCAGCATTAATAATTAGCTGCATTACAAGGTTATGGCACACACACTACACTAACTCTGTTGTGTAAATTGATGTTTAGGGACGAGTTTTGCAGTACAAGAACACTTTCTCAGTTCGCACAGCGACCGAAGTACTGTACATGTCATGGTACTTTTGTAGTAAGCTAGACTGTGGAGTGCAATGTGCAGTTAATAGAAATCTCAATTCATCTTGAAACGGGCAATATTATGATTGCCACATAAATACGTCTCTACTGCATCCTAAACATGTCCTTATTACATAACAAATGTCTCAACCATACAACAGATACATCACTGCCGCAAAACAAACATGTCAGTACCAAACATTAAATCTGTCTCTACAACATTACTTATGTCAGTCCCACACACAAAATATATCTTTGCCACAGAACATTACCAAACATCTATTAGAACAAATTTATTAGTTAATTTTGAATTGTTACTTAATTTTCAATCAGATGCAGATAGGTTGGGTTTTTTTGTATCAGAATATACTAATGAATACAAAATATTGAATATTTAGTCAAGGAATTTATCTCATAACATCAGGAAAATGAAGAAAGCTAACAAAGAATGGGCTCGTACTGGTAACTTCGAACACCCAGACGACTGCCCGCACAACCTGTCTGAGACTTGCTGTGGTTATTTCTGTTTGACACATTATATGCCTTTAAATGTTAATTTTCCAGAAATACTACATATGTATTGTTTTCTTGTAAACTTTCATCAGAATGAATGAAGTTAAGACAATACAGTATGCTAATGCGAACAAATGTGTACACACACACTATGTATATATATATATATATATATATATATATATATATATATATATATATATATAATATATATATATATATATATAATATATATATATATATATATGTATGTATATACAATATGCTACATGGGGATGGAAATCTTTAGCTCAAGATCTCTCGCACTGACTCCTCCTATTAATATGTATATCACAGTGTTTATTTACGTGATAGACATGTGTAATTTCTTCCAATATTGATAATAACTTTCTAAAATATCTTTCTAAAATATCTTTGTTGTTAAGCAGGGTTTAGAATTAACGGTGAGAGAGAGCTGAGAAATTGGACCCCTGCTAATCTTTTATGACGTCCTTGAATGAAAGAGGAAATTATTTCAAAAGAGCTAGATGTGAGAAGCTCTTTAGGGAAATTAAACACACTAATGTAATAATTATTATGGAAAGTAGACATAAACATGTGTAGTGAAAAAGGAATACGATGTTTTTATTACTATGAGCTAAGTGATGCAAGGAGAAAGGATTTCCTTTTCACACATACTCAAAATGATATTCGCTGATTTTTTTTTTCACTATAGTGTTGCTTCTCTGTAGCGATCAGGGAAATAGGATCGTTCTTTTAGCATCTGTTTGCTTATCCGTGATCAGCTTATCTAATAAGTACTAAATAAAAGGCTAATACAAACATGAATAAATAATTAAGTTTGCTAAAAGAGTTCAAGAACCATCTAATGACACAATAAAGAATTTGAAGCATGAGGTTGTCCTGAAGAGAGATAATATAGATACTTGGAAGGTTGAGTTCATCGTGTAGTGACACACTGTAGACACTTTTATTACTGAGGTCCTCATGTAGACTAAGCCACTGTATGTGGTGTAATTTGTGGGTCCTAGACTAAATCGACTATTTCTAGGCGAAGGTTCTTGGAGCAGTTGAGTAGTGTCCTCTGCTCAGTTATATTCAGACAATTCCTGAAATTATTTCCTCAAGATAGCTTTAGCAAGTCTCTTCTGGTTGGCTTCAGAGTTTCTACACTGATTTATCTTGGAAAAAAGGGTTCCTGTTATTAATTACGTATACAGATGCCATTTTCCAACATTTGTTCTCGAAATGGCATTTTTTTACAATATTTATCTAGATTATGCGACCGGGAGCGGTATTCCTTGATGCTGTTGGAAGGATCTTGATCTAAGTAACTGAAATTATCCATCCCTTTCAGGGATCTAATCTGAAAGTTGCCAGTTTCATACGCGCAACGGGTTTAGTGCTTTCCATTGATAATAATTCAATAATTGTCAACGGCATCAACGTTTATTGGTACTTCCAGTGTAGATGCAAATTTTATTGTTTTCTTAGTGATAACCAAAGAATGTCTCTTCTGGTCAGTTTTATACTTTTAATGCTGATGTGTTTTTCTTAATGGAAGCTTCACCTTGATTTTGTGTAAGTCTAAATTTTTTACTCTTTTTGGCTTAACGTAGGTTAAATATTCATAATAAACCTTTGTGCCTGTACGATCTGTGAGCTTACGATACCTTTGTTAGCAATTTACCTTTAAGATAATGAAAATATATTGACATAATGCTTTTGATGTGTTAATCTGGGTGTCGCAGCCGTCCACCTTCAACCCAAACATCGTTGGTAACTTAGAAATGCAGCTTTTGAGCTGCTTTAAATTTGCTGCATTTGAGAATTTTAAGATGGTGACTTTGAGACAAAATGCCTTTTCAAGGAAGCGTAAGAGCTGGTGATTTTTAGGGAAAACTTTAAATTTAATTTTGGTTGTATAGGTCCTTATTTATCGTTTTTTATTGAAGACATGTGGATATTATTGTCCATATGACTGCTGAATAACTCCTCTGATTTTCTTCAAACCTTCAACGTTAATAATTAGCTGCATTACAAATTTATGGCACCCAGTACACTAACCCTGTCGTGTGCATTAGGTTTCAAGGGACGGTTTATGCAATGCACGAATAGTTTTCTCGCTTCACGCAGGGACCATGTACTGCACTTTTTTACTCTGCAAAATTGCGGAGAGTAATGTGCAGTTTTTTTTTTTAAGATAGCTTGACCAATGCATTGCTGAGTACTACGCAAAAAAATATTAATCCATATTAATATTAATTTAACTTGACAGGCAATATCAATATTACCACCCAACACATGTCTCTACCTCACCCAAAGCATGTACCAACGACCAAACAAATTTCTCAACCACACAACAGTCACGAAACATGTATTTACCACACAAGTAGATCACAATCAAACCTCTAACTAAACAAAACGTATTCCAGAATTTGGAATTATTTTAAATCTGCAGATGCTAATAGGCTAAGTTATTTTTTTATGCAAAAATAAATACAAAATGTCGAATATTTAGTCAGAGAATTTAACATATAACATGAGGAAAATAAAGGAAGAACAGTGGGAGTATTGAGAGTCGTGCTGGTAACTATGAACACCCAGACGGCCGACCTTACAACCTGGCTCTGACTCTTCCTGTTAATATTTATGCCACTATGGTTATTTCTATGATAGACACGATATATTTTTTCAGTACTAATGGTAAGTTTCTGGAAGTACTATATTTGAAATGTGTTTATTCTTAACCTTCAACTGAAAGTGTGAAGTTAGTACAGTAGGGAATTGTAGTGCGAACCCGTGTATATAAAGTTGAATTCATCATTTTTGTGGGATGTTTTTACTAGAATGTTAAGAATGATTTTGGCGAAATTATTGCATATACAAATTTTCGCTTGCCTTATTCGGCAAGAAGAGCATTGCTATTTAAGTCAAAATAGCAAGTTTTACCTATTCGGTACGATATATATAATATATTTGTTTAGGAATATTTTTATTAGAATGTTAAAATATGGTGCGAACCTATCTTTTCTGATGTTTTATATAAATTTTATATATTGTAAAGCAATCCTCTTAACCTTACACCCACGTGACTATGTCCTGTAATTATCTTAAGGTTATTGCATTCGTTATTGACCACTATGACCAGTAGTTACCTTGAGGTTGTTAGTAGGTCCCAAACCACTATGTTATGCAATTTTCTTAAGTGCTCTGATACGTAGTTAATAAAAACAGTTGACTTGAGCGTAAGTATAGTGACGCAATCCAGTGGCGTGAACCCCAACAAGATTTAGGACTGAAGAAGACACTCCTGGCGAAATAGTCCTTTTAGTAAATATCCTGAACAGCTGCAATATCACCTTACCATTTACGGAGCTGTAGCAGTTGTCTACAGTCACCACCACTACTTGGGAAGAAACAATGACTACCTATTTTCTTTTACCTAAGGAGGCTTGGGCATCATGTTAGACTTAGAACAATGCCCGGTTTCTATTTTCGACCTTAGACCTGTGAATAGCTGCTGCTTCCGAGGATCAAAAGTTATCTTGCTGTTTAACTGTATTTGTCCTGATGTGTTATACAATGATTCTTTGTTTTGTGGATCGATCCAAACCTGTTTTCTTAAACCCTTCTGCCTTACATATATATAAGCGGATTCACAGGCTTCTCGAGGACTATAATATTATTTCTACACCTATACAGGTCTATCTGACATAAATGTTATACTGTATAGAATGTCCCTTGTTTTGCAGAGTATTTCGGGTAAATTAGGTCAATTTTCCCCAGTATGCTTAAATAAAACTTATATAATTACTTAAAACGCTGGTTAGTCATACTTAAAGATTGAACTGAATATCGTCTGTGTAGGTCCAATTTCTTTGTGATGTGATATTTTGAGTGTCGCATCCGACCAGCTTTAATCCATACAAAGCTGGTAACTTGATAATGCAATTTCTGATTGGCTTCAAACTTCTTAATTTTAATATTTTAGGATGTAAGTCTCTGAAAAATCCAAAAAATGCCTTTACACGTTAACTAAAGAACTGGGTAATTTTGATTTGGTTTGTTTGTGACCTAATTTATCGTCTCTATTGATAACATGTGGATATTAGTGTCCATATGACAAGTTGTGAATTACTTCTGAAATCTTCAAATCTTCAGCATTAATAATTAGTTTGCATTACAAGGTTATGGCACCAAAAAACCAACTAACATTTTGTGTGAATTAAATTTTTTTAAGGGACATTTTTGAAAGTCACAACACTTTCTCAGTTCGCACAGCAAACCGAAGTACTGTACATGTCAGGTATTTTTGTAGAAACTAACGGTGGATGAAATGTGAAATTTAATAGAAATCTCAATTCCTCTTGAAACGGGCAATATTATAAATTGCCGACATAAATACGTTTTCCTACTGCATCCAAAAACATGCCCTTATTACATAACAAATGTCTCAACCATACAACAGATACACACGGCCGCAAAAAAAAACATGTCAGTCCCAAAACCTTAAATCTTTTCCTCTAAAAAAAATTATTTTATGCCCGGGGCCCACAAAACCAAAAAATATCTTTGCCACAGAACCAAAACCAAACATCAAATTAGAACAAATTTATTAGTTAATTTTGAATTGGTTTTTCTTTAAATTTTCAATTTTAGATGCCCGATAGGTTGGGGTTTTTTTTTATCAGAATATACTAATGAATAAAAAATATTGAATATTTTTGTCAAGGAAATTTTTTCATTTAAAATCAGGAAAATGAAGAAAGCTTTAAAAAAAGAATTGGGTCGTAAATGGTAACTTTTGAACCCCAGACGACGCCCGCACAACTGTCCCGAGGGCTTTCTGTGGTTTTTTCTGTTTGCACATTATATCCCCTTTTAAAAGTTTTAAATTTTCCCCCGAAAAAACTACAATGTATTGTTTTTTTTTGTAAACTTTCCCTCCGAAAGAAAAATTAAGGGCAATACCCGGACAAAAACGAACAAATGTGTCCCCCAAACACTAAAGAAAAAATATTATATTAAATTAATATAATATATATATAAAAATATTAAATATAATATATTTTAATAAATATATGTATGTATATACAATATGCTACATGGGGATAGAAACTTTACCCCAAGTTCTCTCGCACTGTCCAAGGGGGTCATAAGCAGCAAATGCCAAATTTTTTTTTTTTATTTTTTTAAAAACCCCGTACAAAATATATGGGTATTTTAATAAATTAAAAAAGTACAGGCAGTGAACAATAATCAACTGTGACTACAAAAATACTGAAGAAGCACATATAAAATGACATCAAACTATTACAAAAAAAATTTAAAAATACAGAACATCAATGTGAAAAAAGGGTCCCTTACTATAAAACAAACCTCAGGTCACCTGGGAAAATTTACTTTGCAACGGGTGAAAATTTCCCTGAACGTCTATCCCTGTTACAACATACTGAAAAAAGAAATACGAAAATCTCTTCGCCCCCCAAAAAAAAATTTCCTACAACAAAAAGAAAGTCTACCGACCGCTTTATAAATCAAATCCCCCTTTTTCCTCTTCAAGAAAATTGCAATATAATCGATACCTCCCCAATCATATATGTGTAAGTACAAATTTTACGTCAAAAAAAAAAAAATAACTTTTCGCGAAAATACCATAAGAGTGAATTCCTTACAATCCAGATAAATATCATCGAATCTGATTTCCTTTCCCTTAGATCATATATGTTTAAATTCAATTTACAATATAAAAAAATGGCAAGTTTTACATCCGTAAAATAAAACTCAAGAAAATAATTATCACCCTACATGACACCCACACCGCTTTAATATTTTTTCCTTTATGTAAAAACCTTTCAGACTTATACTACACATGTTCCTACAAAAAACCATTTTAACCCAACTCCCTAATCACCTTTATTACAAAAACAATTTCCCCTTTTAAAACCCACCTTTGACCATTTCCCAAAATCGTACACACCCTATTGCCTTACGTTAAATAATACCACTTACGGCTTAGTTTTTACTTACAAATAAGTCATTAGGTCACAGGGTCTAAAAAAAACCAACATAGATATGTAATAATTGTGCACTACACTGGGCGTCTTAATAAGTTGTTAAAACAATATACACAAACATAAATATGCAAAAAAAATATAACACATATACATATACATACATATAACAATAATTTATAATTATGTATATATGTTGTAAAATTTATTATGTAGTATATATAAAAAAAATTAAATATATATTAATATATAATTATATAATTAATATATTAAATATATATATAATAAATTATAATATTAATATATATATATAATATAAATATATAAATAAATAATATAAAATAAAAATAAATATAAAATATATATATATATATATATTAATAAATATATATTTTAAATATATAATATATTAAAAATATAAATATAATATATATATATATGTTTTTTAATAAATATTAATATTAAATTATATAAAAAAAAAAAAAATAATTTTGATAAATTTAAATTTTTAAAAAATATATAAATAAAAAAAAAAAAAAAACAAAAACAAACAACACACCAAAACCCCCCCCCCTTTTAAAATCATCTAACACATTAAAATTTTTGGCCAGTTTTTGTCTTTGAATACGTAAAAACCAAATATGAACAGAAGAAAACCACATAGCTAAAAGAGGGTGCGCCAAACCTCATAAACTTTTATTATCCCGTTTTATCGTGCTGCGCCAGGCACTTCCTAAAAAATTCTTTTTACCAAAACTGTGTTTGCCACATTGAAACCCTACCTCACAAAAACAACACCCGTTTGACAAAAACCCCCTTCCAAACCAACAAACTCTCCAAAAAATTCCCCATGCACTCACCCTCCAATACTTAATCTCCGATAAAAAGGAAACGCCCTTAATCATACTTATGGGGCACATTAATAGTCCCTTTACTGAAATTTTTTTCTGTATGACCCCGGAAAAAGTTTTCTCCATTTTCCCCATAAATGAAAAAAATTTCACAACCGTACGATAATTCCTGCCCAATCGCCCTAATTCAATCCCCCACCTTTGTCCCCCAACCCCCAAAAAAAACAAAAAATCTGCCACAGTACATAAACCTCACGAATCAGAGACCCCTTTTACTTCAAGTTGGGCCTCAAATCTCTACTTTACCCCCCGCCCACAACCTAAAAACTCTTGCCAACCAAAAACCCGTACCCCCCCAATTTTTTTAAACAAAAAATAAACTCTGAAAACTTTTTCCGTTCCTCAACTTTCGCAGTCGCCCCCCACCAAAACCCCCAAATTACACAAAAGGGCAGACTTTGAAGCAAAATTCCCATTACAAATCTATGAACTAACCCCTCACCCTGGGCATTAATCTAAGCCCCGGGAAATCATCCAAATCTTACCCCAACAACAAGGGGAAAAACCGAACCCCTTGCAGGGTTTTTCCGTTTCCCTACCATCTCCCCCAAACCTTCCAACCTTAAAATTGCGCCTCCCCACATAACAATACCTAGCATTTTCCGCATTCATTAATTCCTTCCCCCCCCACCGCGCACATCCTCCATCATTTTCCCCCAACCTTACCCCCCCCTCACCCCCCCCCCCCGCACAAACCTTTTTTTTTTACTACATGGCCTTTACTCCGGCCCCAGTCCCAAAAAGTCCTACTCCCCTCTTCATACATTGACATGACCACCTCTTATGAGCCATGCCCCCCCAAACCCCCACACATAACGGAGCACCCTCCTCGTATCTCATGTACCCTCACCCGTAAAGGATACACCACAGCAACTTCCACACTTTACTATACCCAAAAAATTTTTTAAAATCGCCCTTTGCAATAAAGTAACATCCCCCGCTTTTTGCTCGTACCTTTTCACTACTTTTCTCCATACCAACCCGAGTTCACCGACGAGCCTCCTGCTCATCAGCCTATATAGAACTCCACAAATTTTCAACCCTTCCGCTACTTCCCATCCAAACCCAACCCCATTCCACCCCCCCACCCAACACCTATCCTAATAATTTTGATTTAGCTCTGTTTACGCTCTTCCTACGCCCTCCCAAAAACCTTAGACCCTCCCCCAACATTTTCCAAACCTTCTACACCAGTGATCAGTACAGTTGTATCGCCATAACCTACCACCACATTAAACCCCAACCCCCCCCCCTCCCCCGTAAAATCCCCTTTCCCCTCAACCATTTCATAAAAAGGTGCTGTATGCATGCGAACAAAATTTTAGACAGAGGACACCCTGTCTCAGACCCCCCCTTTCCCCAAAAACCTGCCCAACCCACCATTAATTTGCCCTTTTCACCGCCCCGAATACGTACTCAAACCCCTTTAAAACTCCCCACCAAAACCCAGCGTCTCAAACTGCCTCCCGAAACTCCTATTTTACAACCGTCATATCATTCCCCAACAATACCCAAATTCCCCCCCCCTTGCAAACCCTTCAAAAATTTCCTTAATCCGGCTATGCCCTCCTCATGCTACTCCCCGAATCCCCAACTGTCCCAGTAGTATACCTCCTATCCCCTCTTCATTCTATTCCCCAGATCTTTGCAAAATCTTTTAATCTGTACACATTAAAGATAGGCCCTGACGTGCTCATGTTCTTTTCCCCTGCTTTTTTCCCTTTCAACAAGACCACACCCGCCACTGTGTCATTCTAACTTACCTTCCCCAGATACAATTCATTAAACCTGTACCAAACAATACTTTATATGGTCCCATTGAAATCTATAAAACATTCGAAATCCCCTTTATTCCCGGAGCTTTTCCCCCAAATTAAAATTGACACTGCCCCTTTTTCTTCATCCAACTAATTTAAACCATCCATTCCAACTATCCCTCCCCACACGTCCCCAAGGCTTGCAAACCCCCTTCCCCTTTTCCCCACAAACACCCAACTTTTTCCCCTCGCCCACTTTTTTTTTTAAACCAATAATCAGCATAATTACTCATTCCTTCATTTCGCTACATTTCCCCCCTTTTAAAACCTCCCCAAAACTTCACTAACCCAATTTAAAATAGTTTTTTCCCTTTTTCCTGATTTTAAAACTTCCAAAAAACTTTCCCGAAGGCTTATCTCCCCACAGACGCTTTCCCTCCCCCCCCTTACCCTTAAACTCATCAAATTTTCATTTTGTATTTCCTTCAATCTATCTCTAGCGCATACTTTTTTGTACTGCCCCCCTCCCCTTTCCCCATAACACTCATTAACATTCCCAAATAATTTTTTTTAATCCATACCCCACCTCGCTCCTCCCTCCCTTACTTTTTTAAAAACCCCCCTATAACCGGTTTACTTTATTTTCCCCCCACTCCAAGAACTCGTCTCCCCTCCCTGGGACCCCCACAAATTTTTCCACCATTCATCAAACTCCCCCACTCACCACCCCACTCCTCACTATCTCGCTTTAAATTTCCCAAAACCCGATTTTAATCTTAACCACATCCCCCCAAAACCACCAGACAAAACTGCCCTTGGTCAGAAAACCCCCGCCACTTTTCTTACTTCCCTCACACTAACGACTCCGATGTATAGATTTTTATCTAAACGCGCTAATAACCTCCTTTGACAAAAAAAAACCTATTTCCCAAGCCACCCCCCCCACACCCAACCCCCACATCCTGCAAAACATTGCGAACGCCCCAAACACACCCCCCACCCCTCTCGCTCCCCTCCCCCCCCCCCCCCTTAGACACAGTTCCAATCTCCTCCAATTATAGTGACTAAAGGTAAACCCCGTAAATGATACAACAAAATGTCTCTTACAAAATCCTCTTTTATTCTGACTGTGCTCTCCGCTGGCATGTAAAACCCCTATAAAACATACTCTCGTTCACTCCACTCACCATCCACCCTCACCACCCTCACCCCTCCCCTCCTCCCACTTTATTATACGTAAGGGACTGTTTTCCTTCACAGCCACAGCCACTCCTCTTTTTAATCTCATAGACCCACTTACATATAACTTATAACCTTTCAGTAATAACGTACAGCCAATCTTATAATTATGTTCTTGTATAAAACATACATCTACATTATACCTCCTGAGGAACCATTCCGTCCAGACTCTTTTCACTTCATTTCTCAATCCATTTACATTAATTGTTACAACCTTGAATTACTTTAATAGCGGCGGCTTTCCCTTCCGCCTTGGTAGATGTCCTACTATACTTTCCTGGTGAAGAGGTTCTCGTTTGGCACCTGCCTGTTCAACCCCCCAAACCCCCCCCCCCCCTTGTCTTGAGAACTATTCATCCCTTCATTACCCTTCCCCTTCCCCCGTTTGGCTCACTTCCTTTTTTCCCAAAGACTTTACCCCTGATCTCTGTCCTGGATGAGAACGTCGTCTATCTCCGACGTTCCAGCCGATCGCTTACGCGAACTTCCGTCCACACGCTTCTTTCATCTCTCGTTCCCTCCCAATGTACCTTTTTGCCCCAACTGGGGTGCACATAGCCCCTTAGTGCGCAAATTTTTCCCCAACCACCAAATCATTATGTGATGTCACCGACATGTGTGTATTCCTTGCTTCCTTCAGACCACCCTCAACTTCACTTAGAAAGGAGCTTATAACCTCCTCCAGCAATCCATCCTGTGGTCCTTCACACTCGTCACTCGTTCCCGTCGTCGCTGCTGCAGTCTCTGTGTCAATCGGTAACGTTACACATTCGTTCATTGCCTCCTCTGCCTTATCAACTTCCTCACTCCAACGACAAGTTGTCGTTTTGGGGAGTACCCCAGTTTCCGATGCCTCTGTACCTTGCTGCCGACTTATAGGCAATGGTATCTGATCCCTCCTTCCTGCTTTCTTATGGGATTGGGGTGCAAAATGGTCATAAACCCACACAATCTGCATGTCTTCCTCTGTCCTGAGTAATTTCACGTAGACCTGAGTCCTGAAGACGCCCAGTAGCACATACGATGGAATTGGGTGCCGTAAGGCATTTTCAGTGTAAATGTTCCTCAGGCAACCCCCATAAGGTCCTTTTTTTCCACACTCCCAACTCAGCTGATGATTTTTCCCATGTTGCGAAAAACTGCTACCCCCATCATGCTTGTTCCCCCAAATGGTACTTCTTATTTTACCCACTCAGAAACTCGACAATCATTAGGCATACCTCCACTGCAGTTTTCCGCCAGTCTTCCTTTTTGATATTTTTTAAAAGGGATGCGGAGTAAAACCCCCCTCCTAAACTTGTGAAGATCCTGAAATTTCCATTAATGGCTACTTCATACAATTTTTCTTTCGTTTATACCATATACCTCGCCGGACGTAGGCAGGAGCACCTGCATCGCAAACTTGAAAGCGACCAGAACAATTCGACGCACCCCGTTTTTTCACGACGATCATGTCTACGCCATTTTGAATTTCAAAACAGGGAAAACTCGCAGAAAGCCCCTAGACGGGAGCGTCTGCGCAGCAGGTCCACAGGGCCCCGGAGCGATGCAACAATGTGTTGAAAGGATGACAACAGAATAAAAACTGAGGCCTTTACAGCTGAGTGCAATTTTCATCCTAAAGTGCTTGTTCTGCATTAAGATGTTGCTCTCTTTGAGATTTTTTTATTTAAAAATTTTTCAATAGTAAGGAATATTTTTTTTAAAAAGTATGCTAACCTATGGCTTCTTTTCTGGAGTATATATAAATCTAAAATATTAAAAAAATCATCAAAGTTTTTTTGCATCACACAAGCCCTATGTTCGTAACACTTTCAAATTATTGGTTAGTCCTTAAAACCCTATGACCCATTGTTTCTTTAAGGGTGTTACGTAGGTCTCGGGCCCCTGTCTCAAAATCCTTTACTAGAAAACCCCTTATTGGTTGCGTTTTGTGATTATGATGAGAATATTTCAACGAAGCTCTTCCGAAAACTTGTCTTTTTTAATTTTCTCAGTGTTAAGTATTCTTTTACAAGTAACTTTCCATTTTAAAAATTGGTTTTGTGCGATTCATCCACAAAAGTTAGCATGACACTGATTTATAGTTTGAAAAAAAGTAGGAAATTTTAAAAGACTTTCGATCGGGCCCCGTGATTTCAAATAACTATAGTTTTTTAACGGGAATTTTTTACTTAACTGATAAATAATGTATTCAAAACATTATTTTCCGAGGTAGTACACAACTTTTTGATGCTATAAAAAAGTGACTAGTATGGGTAAAAAGGTTTTTCGGGGCCCCTTCCAGACCCTAAAGAAAATTTTTAAAAGGGCCATAAAACCCCTTGACAAAAAAAAATGATGAATAAGATCAGTTTTATTATCAAAAGCGCTCAAAAATTAAAAGTATTAAACATGAACATTCCTATCGGGAAAACAAATGATGAAAAAATTAAAAAAATAATAACCCCCAGTGAAACAAAGCAAATATTTACATAATCGGCAGATGGTATTCCGATTTCCCCGGTTTTTGCAAGTCCCTGGGAAAATCCGTTGTTGACTAAAACCCCGGTTGCAAAACACATGGTCTCTGATGGACGCGATTATTGTGACGCCCAAACCCCATGACAGTATAGCGCTTCACGATTCACCAAAAGGGTTGGGGGGGTGGCAAATGGGTTTTTGGGTTTCGGATGATGAAAATATTGCTCAGCCCAAGGTGGGGGAAGCAATTCCCTAAAAAAAGGATTAAGTTTTGGATCTAGCCTAGATCTTGCCTTGTTCGCCCATGGGGTTGGGCCCAATCCGGTAAGAAGGCTAGAACAAAAAAAAAAATACGTTCCGGGCAAATATCACCCACATGAAAAGGGAGAAGGGACTAAAGGAAATGGGGGAGGACAATGAGGGTTACGTTTAAAATACGTAAACAAAACAGTCCAAAAAAAACTAAAAACCCAACAAATAAACAAGATAAACATAATTTTATAGACTTAACGGGAGGGGGAAAAGCCAAGTTTTTTCATCCCCAGGGGGGTCCCCAAATTAACTCAAACCGGGGGGAAAATGGGAAGGGAAGGGGGTAAGGTAACGAACACACCCCTTTTAGAACAAACATTCAACCAAAAATCTACCCCCCATCATTCATTATACTTTCCCCTCTTAAATGAACTTTTTCCCCACAGAGGTTTACATAAAGGAATTTAGTAGTTGGTAAGTATGGGCGGTATTAAGAGTTTGATGGGGAAAGAAGAGAAGCCAGGTAACTGGATTTCAATCAATTTATATGACGGGCAAACGTTTATCCCCTTTAAATGAAAGGGGGAAATAAATAAAAAAAAACGTGAGGAGTTGCTTTAAAGGGTGTTAATGGGCTAGTGCAAATGTTTAAAGGGAAAAACCTAAAAATATGGTTGCACATGCAGTAAAAATTTCTTGAACAAGTAAACCTTGAAGAACAAAAACCACAATTCCATGACTAGAAGAATACATAAATAACCCCACATAGGGGGAATTTTTTACCCTAAAAGAAATGTAATTTTTGGAAAAAAAAATATTCCGTTATAAGTGATTTCTGGGCGGCCAAGGAAATGAATACGTTTTTTCCTTCAGTCATTTGGTAATTCCACTTCAAATTATAAAAATATTGAATTTAAAGTTAGACACAAATTGTGTAAACGTTCAACAGACTCCACACGTAATCGACTTTGTTAAAATGGTAGACACTTGAAAAAAATTTTGTTCTTCATGTAATGGCCTTGTAGGTAATGAAGCGAAATGCTGTACACACTTGGAAGGTTGAGGTGATCATGTAGCGACATGTGTCGTAATTTTTTGCGTCTTAGACTAAGTGTGATGTTAATTCGAGAACGGAGAAAAACCAAATTGGGGACAATGAAGCAAAAAAATACTTCGTTAATATCTCAGTGTGTTTCTACTCTCCCTGACTGTTTTTATTTCACTTTTACTGTTGCGTGCTGTATGTAATAAACCGCTATTATTATTATTATTATTATTATTATTATTTTTTTATTATTATTTTTTTTTTTTTTATATTTTATTTAAACAAAACAATACATTAAAATAAAAAAAAGAACATAGTATCAGTTCTTACCCAGAATTATAAATTACATTGTCAAAATACACTAAACATTTAACTTTGTGCTGACACAAACTGTCCCTCACCCCCTATACAAATTTTTTTTTTTTTTTTTTTTTTTTTTTTTTTTTTTGTATTTAAAATACCATTTAAAACATTATAGTGAAAGCAAAACCGTTACAAACCCAAAGGTAACAGGGAAACCAAAAAAATTTAAAAGAAAAAAACAAACGTATCCCACCATCACAAAAAAAAAAGAAACTTCGCACAGGTTTTTTACCAAAAACTTTCCAAGAATTTTATTTCCCACCACTTAAACATCTTATCCCAAATTTTTTTATATACAAAACAATTTTAAAGGTAAAAACCTAACCCATACCTTTAAAACCTAAACACCCAACCCCCCCCCAAAAGGTTTCCCATTTTAAAGTCGTACAAAAGGCCCCGGAAGTAAAAGGGTCCCCCCCCCCCCCCATCAAATCCCTACAAAAAAATTACAAACAAAAGAGCTAGGAGCCTACTTGCTTTTAAGAAACAATTATGAAAACTTTGCCTAGCTTTCAAGGAAAAATACTCTATATCTCAAAAACCGGGAATCCCCCAAACTTTTCATCCCACAAAAATACCCTATCCCATTTTTAATACAAAATTACACCTCCCCCTTAAACTCAAATTTCCCACCCCTGACCCCAAAAAAAAGTCATTTTAAATTGGTATTTCCCACAAAACCCAATTTTTACTTTTTTTTATATTACCTTACATAAACTCTTATGTGATTTTAAAACAATAAAATACGGGGGGAAAAACCAACGGCGTTACTTAAAATTTTTTAAACACCCCCCTCACATATTCACACCACATTTACTATAAAATTCTTAACCGGGCCGCAAAAAACATTTTGTTAGGCCTTTAATGTACCAAAATAAAATTCTCGCATAATATAAAACTGTCCCCAGGGTTACTCATTACAGCATGAAAAACTTCGAACCTTCTGAAAACAGAAATTTGGGTGTCTTACAAAATGAAACCTACAAGAAAAAAACCCCCGGACTTTGTACCCACAGCATTTTCGATACAGTCTTTATGGATTCCTTTAAAAAACCCACCATGTAGTTTGTGCTTTTTATAAAATCTTTAAAGGGCATTTCTAAACCATTAACAAACAGTCATTCTCACACACATAAAAACTTTAAGATTTTACCTTTTTCATTCCCTGAAATACACACAAGGTGTAGTGCTCCAATACAAAACGTACTATACCATAAAATTTTCCCCAACAAAAAGGGAACACATGTGAAAAAAACACCCCCCCACCCCCACTCACTACTGGGATAAGCAAAAATTTGTATCAGTGAAAATTCCCCCCACACATTTTAAAAAACCCAACCAAATCCCCGGCTCAAAAAAAACTACCCCGTCGTCCCCAAATTTACATTTTAAATCCCGTAAACCTTTAACTTAAAACTCCGGTACCCCTCAGAAAACCCACCGTCCCCCCCCACCTTCCCCCAAAAAGACCCCCATTGCGACATTAGTTCAAAAAAATTTGGGGGCCCGCTAAAACCTTTATTCTTTCTTTCCACACCCCCTCCCCCCCACACCCACCTCCCCCAAAACCCACCTCCATCACACCCACCTCCCTCACCCCCAAACCCCCCTCACACCCACCTCCCTCACCCCCCACCTCCCTCAAAACCCCAAGACTATAAATAAAATAAAGAACCCACAAAACCAAAACCGCATTCCCCCCATCTGACTCATCCCCCCTATATTAAACTTAAAAACCCTTAAAAACCTGAAAACCCTTTCCCCACCCACTAACCTAACTACCCTCCCCATCCAAAACCCTTTTCGCTTCAAAAATTTTTTTACAAAAATCCCCCGCATGAAAAATAGTCTGGGAAAACATCCAAAACGTTTTTGACTCCCCCCCCTTCCCTTTAGTCTCCTATAAAAAACAAAACCCAGACGGAAAGATTCCATGTAAAACCTAAAAAAATTCCCTCCCTTCCCACCCGGGGTTTAATACCAATTCCCCGAAAACATTTCCAGAAAACCCCCCAGCATCTTGGGGTTTCCCCCTCAACTGCCGCCACCACAGACCCACCCCCCCCCTCCCCAAGAATCCTCAATTTAAGGGCTTCGGCCCCTCCCCGGGTCATTAAAACCCTAAACCCGGCCTCCCAATCATTAAATCCTTCCCCCCCCACCCTCTTTGCATATCCATTACGCATTTTTTTTTCCCCCCCCTTTCCCTTTCGCCCCCACCCCCCCAAAAATCCCCGGGCGTTTTGTTTACCCCACCTTTTATTCGTTTTTTCTAAATGTATAAGCCCCACCCCCCCCGTGGCAAACGGGAAGCGTACCACCCCTCACTTACCAGTCAAAACCCGACCCCCATATAAATCGGAAAACCCCTGCTAAAAAACCCTTTGCACCTTTTCGCCGCCCCCAGCGGGTAAAACTGCCACCGGGTTGCCTTAATTTTCCCAATACAACGCACTTTCGTAAACAATGACCCTTGATGAACTTTTGCTGCGCCGCCCCAAAACCCAAACCCAATCTTTTCAATACCCTACCCAAAGGGTTTGCGCATCGAATTTTACCTTTTTTTTTGGGCGACCCATCTTTTCTTACTTTTCCCACTATCCCCAAAAATTTCAATAGCTGACCCACCAACCCAAACCCGCCCCTACAGTCCCATCATTTTTACGTTATTTGCCTAGGTCCTTTATACTTAACTTTGCCCATTAATTTCCACCCCAGAGCCTCCCCCAAACCCAAAATCTACCCCCTTTTCCCAAACCCTTGGGGTTAAACCCGTCTCTTCCCCCCAAATACATTTGTATCTTCCACAAAACCCCACAATACCCCCCCCCCAACCTTGGGTTCATTACTAACCCCCCCACTTGCGATACTTCCACCTAACGCCCTAAAAAAGGGAAACCCCTGGAGGCACGCAAACAATATTTGCGTTTGGGGGGAAAACCCTGCCCGAAAAAACCCCCTTTCCCATTTTAAAAATTTTAAACCCACCTAGCCTTCCTTTTAACCTGTCCCTTTTCAAAAAGATGCTCCCTGATACAATTTTTTTCCCCCAAAAAATAATTTCCTTCCCAAAACCCTGCCAACCCCAATAAACCCTCCAAAACGCAACCCTCCCCAAAAATCTAAAGCAGCCCCCCAAAAACCCAAATTCCCAAACACACCCCCACCCCCCCAACCCCCCCCTCTTTTTATAAAACTTCTAAAACCCCAAATCCCTTCAACATTTCCTCCCCCGGTACCCCTATTGCCCCTCTGTAAATTTACTTTTAACCCCTATCACCTTTTTTTATTCAAATTCCCAAATTTTTCGGGGCAAAAAACCTTATAATCCCCCCACACATAGCGTTTTTTTGCCGGTAATCCTCTACTGTAGTCTGTCCCCTTTTTGGGAACTAATACCCCCCGACAGCGGGCCCTTTGCTGCCCCCCAATTTCCCCCATCATCCTTTTTACTTTGAAAAACCAAACAAAAAAACCCTCCAATACTTCCAATTCCTAAAAAAAAAATTTCTTTGGGAACCCACTACCCCCTGGCCCCTTACCAAAAATTGCCAACCAAGACAAAGCTTGCAAAATTTCTTTTTCCCGTTTGGCCCTTCAATTTTCCCCTATCCATACCATAAACCCTCACTTGCACAAAAACCCTCCCATTTCCTTTAAAGCCTCATCTCGAATACCTCCGTTTTGTGAAATAGGGACCTAAACCATCTCAAAGATAACCACTCTTTACCCCTGTCGTTACTAATACCTCCCCCTCTCTAAAAACCCCCCCAAACCCCACATAAAACAGTTAACCCCTTTCATCCCCGTCGCCATTTTCTTTTACCTGTTTCCTCAACACGATCCAAAGGGCCCTGTCCCCCAAACCCTTTTCCCCAGCCCCCCCAAAAACTCGCGCCCCCATCAAATTTTTCATTTTGCAAATCCCGGGAAAAACCCCCTTTATTCCCTCAATATAAATCCACAGTTGAAAAACACTCCCAGCTCGTAGCAAGCTCTAAACTGCCCCTCAAGATAAGGGGTCCCCAAAACTTCAACCTGTTATATTCCCCCCCCTACGAATAAAAAATTCCTTAATAGAGATTTCGCCCCCAGAGTCCCCCCCAACAAAACCAATTCACTATTTCCAGGGGGCCTCGCCCCCCAAAATCCCCCCAAACCTTTTTGAACAAATGACTTTTGATACTCTTTTGCGGGCAAAAAACTTTACATTCAACTTCCAAAACCCCCTTACCCCCCCCCGGCCCCCCCCCTCCCAACCTATATCCCCAAAACCCCCTGTGATAAAAAATTTATTTTGGGTCCTTTACCCTCAAACAGGTATTACAACTGTCCGGGGGAACGTAATAATCATCGAGCCTAGCCGCATCCCCACCTTAAAATTAATTGTTTCCACCCCTCACCTCCCTCAAATCTTAAACCCTACCCCGGATAAAAATTTTCTCCCAATATCCTAAAAACAATCCCCCTTCCCCTCTGGGTTCAACTTCCTTTTTTCCTTTTTCCACACATTCCAGTCCCCCTCCTATCACAAAAAACCCCCCGGAAAACCAGCAAATAATAAACCAAAGGGCCCCTTACAAAATTTAATTCTTTATCCTAAACATCTCCCTCTGCGGGGCCCCATACACCCCAAAAACCAACGTCTTTCTTTCCCTGCCCCCAAAAAACCCATCCACGCGAATCACCCTCCCCTCCCCCCCCTCACTATCCTGACAACCGGGGGCTAGTTTTTTTCCCCAAAAAAGGCCCAAACACCTCCTTTCAATCTGAGGGCATGTTTCAACATACAAATTAAAACCCATCCACCTTCAACTCAAAACCCCGGGTCTAAATTTTTTTCCTTGAAAGGGAACCCCCGTAAACGTAAGACGAAACCAAAATTCCTTAAAAAACCACCCCACACTTTCTCTGAGACCTAAAGGGCCTTTGATTTAAAATCAGGCATTTTAAAACCCGACGAAGGGGGTTCCCCTCTTGACATTTAACCGCCTTACACCTGATCTTTTTCACTTGAAAACCCCTTTTCCCTTTCCCCCCCCCTTTTCTGTCCCCCCTTTCCCCCAAACCCCCTCCCCCGGGGCGCCATTTAAACCTCCCCGCTTGGCTTCCGCCCATGTTTTTTCCCAGGTTTTTTGTGCGGGCGGAAAGCACGCCCGTGGGAACCCAAAAGATGTGCGCGCTTTCGCTTTCGTCCCCGCGACCTGCTTTAAAGTCACCCGCTCAGTGCCTATGAACCCCCCACCTCCAAATTTCCCCAAAACCAATGTGCACCCTTTCACACATTTAAATTTCTGGTTGGCGTCCCCACGCCCTCCTAAACTGCAGACCCATAAAACCGGGTTTCTGTCCCCAAAAACACCCCGGAAAAGGACTTAATTATCCAAAATGTTCTCAAACGCCCGGACACTATCGTAGTTTCCCCCGGGCACACCATTGCTTCCGCGATAAACCTCTCAACCCATTGAAAACTTTCCGGGGAATTGAGGTTTCGTCCCCCCCCCGTAGCCCCGCCATCTCCTTTTCCTTGGGCCCCCTCTCAACCTCCTCACTCCTTTTAAAACTCGTGAGGCAGAGTCGAAAACAGTTAAACTTGTTCCTCCCCTCCTTTCCTCCAATCTCGCTTGCTGCTGGTCCCATCACCACGTTTTTCCCTTTCACATTGCGCACCAGGTGATCATACCCCCGCACAAACGGAAAGTGTTTTCGCTCCCCCGGTATTTAAAAAAGTTGAGTCCTGAAATCTTCCATCACCACGTACGAGGGAAATTGGATGTCTGAGCGCCCATCTTGACAGGGGAATGCCCCTCAGGAAACCCCATTTAAACGGGCCCAAAATTTGACCACCTTCCTGCAGGATCGAAATTTTTTGGGGGCCGTTTTTAACACATAATGAACCGGATGTCAGATGCATCCGCCTCGAACGGCACTTTCCCTGTTCTTAACCCCCATGTGTAATAGCGGGCAATCATGCGGGCCGCCCGCCAGCAGGGTTAACAGGTATGGCCACCCCCTTGAAAATTATTCACAACTGCCTCATAAAAGTCCCCGAACTAAATTTTACAAAAATCCTCTTCGTTCTTTAATGCAAGCCCACAAATCCCCTTTTTGGGCCCTATTGTGGGGTTATCTCGGATGATTGCAGGAAAAAGGGAAAATCCATTAAAGGGCCCCGTTACGCCCCCAATGGTTAATAAAAATGCAGACTGTTTTTTCCCTGCGCCGGGGGCCCGGGCCCCATGTTGGGAAAAAAATACTGCCCCCCAGAAAAACTCCGGGGGGCAGCAGCAGACACTTCCTCCCCACTAAAGGGGTTGAACGAATGTTTATTATTTTTAAATTATTATTTTATTATTATCACAATTTTTAAACCAAAAATTTGGGAAAAAACAAACCTTTATATTGCCCTTTGGGGTTCTTTGGGTGGCTGCTATTAAGTCAAAAAACTTAAAATTTTTTTTTTATTTTTAAAAAATTAAAATTTTTATTAAAAAAAAAAAGAATAAATATATAGGAAGACCACAATCCCTAAAAAACGGTACCCCAAAAATAATTTCATAATAACAGTACACCATATAATTCAAAAATCACAGTACCCCATATAATTACCATGAAAAAACATCTTCCTTAACCTAAAATAAAAAATTTTTCCCCAAATTGGAAACCCTTAAACATCATGATAATACACGAGGTCCAGTGAATTTTTCTAACCCAACCTCCTACTTTAATGTGGTTAAAAAGTGCAAATAAACACCACCTTGACCCCCCCCAAAAATTGCCTTCCCCCTCAGGCTTCCTAACCAAAAATATTGTCACTTACGACGTACTTACATAATAATAACGGTAAGTTTAACCCGAACATATCATAAAATTTAGATATTTAAAGAAATGTTTTCATAACACTTAAGAACTTGTTTCTTATAATTTTTTTTTTTAAAAACCCTACATAAGGGCAAAGGGCAAAAAAAAAAACAAAATTTTAAAAACAAGAACCCTTAAACCCTTTAATTTTTTTTTTAACAGAAAACAAAAACATCCCATTAAATTTTTTAAAAAAATATAGCAAACCCTCCCCCCCCCCCCTTTTCGGACGCCGAGTGCCAAAACCTTTCGGCTGCAAAGGATAATAAGGGGAAAAAAAACTAATAATTAAAATATCCCCCAAACCCAACCAATTTCAGAAAAACTTTAAAAAACCCTTCTAAGTAAATTTGGGAACCCACTTATAAAATTTCATTTCAAAAAGCCCAAAATTTAAAATTTAGTATCAAAAAGGGAAAACCCCAAAATTTTACCGTTTGAGCTTATTAGACATTTTCCCCCCTTTGACAAATCTTAAAATTTTTAATTTTAAAAAAACTTTCACATTACATTGGAAAAAAATTTAAAAAAAAATTAACATATTAAGTCCCCCGAACAATAAAAAAATTTTCATCTACAACAAATAAATTCAAACCTCCTAACAACTCCGATACTTTTTTAAATTTTTTTTCACTAAAACAAATTTTTCCTTTTTTTTTTGAAATTAAAGTTCAAAAAGATAAAATTATTTATTTTCCCAAAAATTCCCGAGCAATATCAGACTTTACCTGTTTACGCACTAAGTTCACAATATAACTTTGGCCCTAAAAAAACGCCGGGCCCGTACAAACCCCAATCATTACAAAACCAAACCCGGCAAAAACACTTAAAAAAGCCATCCCCCGACCCTGCTTAAAAAGTTAAATTTAAAAAAAAAACAAACTCTCACGTTCCCCTTTCCCTGCTAAAAATTTGTTTCCTGACGTCGGAAAACATAAAACCCCCGTCTCTTAAAAAAAATTTACCAGTTCACCCCCCCTACCCCCCCCCTTTTTTCCTAACGACTTTTCAAACCCCTATGCTCCCCCAAAAACACATTTTATTTCCCCCTTCCATCCTCCACTAGCTCAAAAAAAAAACAAGGAAATTCCGTTTGGGGAACCAGGGGCCCCAAACCCGCTTAAAACAACCCCAACCCCCAACATTACACCTACCCACAATTTCATAACCCCAAGGGAAAAACTATTTACCCCCAACCTCCCATAAATTTGCCTATTTCTGCCTTTCTTTACGATAAAAACAAATCGCCGCAAAACCCCCCCACCCTAATTCAACCCCCCAACCTTTCCCCCATGCCCAAAAACACTACAAAAAATCTGCCCAACTACCACTTTCCCCCCGAATGTCCCTTTGGAAAAACCCCCCCTCATCAAAAAGCCCAAAACCCCAAAGGGGGGAAATGTTTTTTCCCCCCCCCCTGCCAATAAACCCTAACTCTCGCTAAAACCCTGCCCTTACTAAACCCCAAATTTTCACAAAAAAATATGGCATGAAAACCCCTCTCCCCCTTCCCCACAATGAAACCAAATGCCCGCACCTACAAAAACCCATTCTATATTTGCACTGACCTTTTAAACTAAAAAATTTCCCAAAAAAAAATCTATTTAAAAAAATTCACGAACCCTTGGCCCTTTTAAACGATCTTCCCAAAAATCTTTCCCAAATGCCCCTCCAATCATACATTGGGTAGAAACCCACCCCTGTAATCACTGTACCCGCCCCAAACCCTTTTTCCCCAAACCCCACTTACCCTTAAATTTTTTTGCTTCCCTTACTGCCCAAAAAATTTTTTGCACCATATCTTCACACCCAGTATTTCCTTTTCCCTTTCCCCCAATTTTTTTCCCTCCTTCATGACCTCTTTCCCCCCTTTACCCCCCTCCCCTCCCAACCCCCCAAAATATCGCTGTTCCATACCCGGCCCTTTACTCGTGTGCCAAAGGGATAAGACCCAGCCCAAACCCCGCCGCACGCCCCTCACACCCCCCCCACCTTTCCCTTCCGTACCATGGGTTCCCATAACCCCAAAACATACCTCAAAAAAACCCCCCCTCCCGTTCCTGAATACACACGACCTCAGGGGGAAAATTTTTGCCCCCCCCCCACCACTTTAAATGTACACAAATGTATTTATAACCCCCCCCTCCCCCGCAATGTTTCCCCTCCCCAGCCCTCCACCCCGCTTTTTACCCCTCGCCCTACTCCTTCTTCCTTTGGGAAATTTAAACCTGTGCCTCCCCAGCGTCCGCCTTTTTACACAACCCCCCCAAACTTAAATTTTATCCCCTCGTTTCCCACCCATCTGTTTTTCCCCCCAAACCCCCCCCCCACCCCGTTTCCAAATTCTAATAACTTTGACTTTGGGCCCCTTAACCCCCAACCCTGTCGCCCCACCAAAAATCTTTTATTTACGTCCCAACCCTTCCCCCAATTTCCCATTTCCCCTCCCACCAAACCCGTGGGGCCCTCCCAACCCCAAATTTCCCCATCTCCCCGGACCCCCCCTCTCCCTTTCCCCCATCCCTTTCCCCTTTAAAACCTTTAAAAAAAAAGGGGCCTCATGCATGCAAAGAGGATTTGAGACAAGGGGCAACCCTTTGCAAAAACCCCCCCCCATCTGCACCGGCCCAAACCCCAACTTTCCCTTTAAACCCGAAACCCCGACCGTTTTCAAAGGGTTACAAATTTTCGCCCAGCGCACAAACTCATACCAAAACCCTGTTTTTTTTAAAATACACCACAAAAGTCTATCTACACTGTCTTTTAACCCGATCCCCTTTAACCCCAAATCCCCCCCGTTGTCTACCCTCCCCAAAAAACTTTATTCTTTCCCCTGCCCCCCACGCATACCTTTTGACCTGGGGAAACCCACACTGTCCCCTTTTGTTTGGGGCTGGTCAAGCCCCCTTTTTCATACGGTTACCCAAAACCCTTTGCAAAAACTTTTTTAAAAACTGCACACAGGGTGGGGAGACGCCCAAAAAACTCCCCAAAGGGCTTTCCCCCCCCCCCTCCCTTATAGAAACCCAAAATACTTCCCCCGTGCCCTGGGGTTTCCCCCCAAAACTCCCTTTCCCTTTATAAAGTTTAAAAAAACCGGACCAGACATTCCTTCATACAATCCCAATGTTAAAAAAGAAATCATTAGGGAAAATTTCCCTCAAAGCCCCGGGGCTTTTTCCCCTACTCAAGCCATTATTTTGCCTCCTTTCCCCTCCCCCACTGATTTCCCACCCTCTATTACGCCCTTCCTTTCCCCCCCCCTAAAATACCTCGAATTCCTTCTCCCAGAATCCTTTCCCCCCCTCCCTTTCTCCTCCCCCCTTTTGGCTTTTAAAAATTTTCCCTAAACAATAAACACATAATTGCTATTCCATCGGTGGGTACTAAGTACCTGCCCCACCCCAAATCCCCCCCCCCTTTTCACCCTTAATTTTCCCTAATCGTTGGGCCCTCTGGGTTTCCTTTCCTAAATTCCTCAAAAAAACATCCCGACGGGGGTTTTTTTCACCCCATAGGAACCCCCCCTCTAAACCTTTCCCCCAAAACGTTCGCAAACAAAACGAGGGAATTTTTTATAATTTTTTTTCCCCCAATCTTCCCCTTAAAAACCCCTTTTCCCATGTCCCGGCCCCCCCCCCCCCCCCCCTTCATAACCCAACATTTTAAACTGCCCCTCTAAATATTCTGTAACCCCCTACCTCCACCCGGGCCCCCAAACCCTTTCCCCTTTCTGGTAATTTCCCCTAATCTGCAATTTTTGCGTGTTTTTCCCCCCATTCCAAGCATCCCCCTTTTCGTTGCGAGCCCCCCATAGTTGCTTCCCCATTCCCCAAAAAAAAAAAATCCTCCCCCCTTAAATTTGCCTCACATTCATTTTCCCAAAACCCAAAATACCCACGAACCATCCCCTTCCCTGCCATCTCTGCCAAAACGGCACGATGGTCCGGGAAAAAACCCAAATTTTTTCCCTCGTTCAAAGTTCTACGTTATATCTCGAGTTATATTTTTATACATTTCCAACCCCGGCAGATTAAAACCCCCCCGCATAAACGTGTGGGTTTTACCCTTTTTCCCCCCAAGCCCCCCGATTTGTCATAAACCCCCCGCCCCTCAAAAATCCCCCAATAAAATCAAGTACACACCCCCCCCTCTCGGCTCCACTTTCCCTTTTTGATTACACAATTCCAAAACCCCGCTTTTAGAAAAGCAAAAACCCCCCTTTCAAAAAATTCACCTTTACCCCCTTTGTTAATCTTTCCGGGAAAATATATCCCCAGAAAACATACTTAACTCACGCCCCTACCCCTTTCCCCCCTCAACCCCCCCTCCCCCCCCCTCCCCCCCCCCTTCCCAATTGGCACGTGGAATGGGCCCGGATTCCCCCCACTGCCAAATGCCACCCCACCCCTTTTAAATTTCCCCGAAATAAACCAAAAATACATCCTTTAAAACCCTTTCCCCCCTTTAACATCTGCCCTACTTTTAAATTGAGTTTTGAATAAAACCAATCAATGTTTAAAAAGCCGCAAAAATCCTCCAACCATACTCGTTTACCCTCACTCAAAAGGCCAATTTAAAGTTTATCGTTAGAACCCTTTAAAAATTCAGAAAGGGGGGTTTCCCCTATGGGTTTTGTGTCCCGTCTGTTCCCCTTTTTGTGCTTTTAGTCTTTTCCCGGCACTCTTTCCCCCCCCCTGTGGCCCCCCCCCCCCCCTGTGCACAAACCCGCCCCTTTTTTAATCAAATCCTTTCCCCCCCGTCTTCTTCCCTGTACCCCTGAAACTGGTGTTAAAAAATCCTCATCTGAAGAAACCTCCAGCCCTCTTTCAGATGTGGGCCCTCAATTTTCCCTATCGTATTTCCCCTTTTCCCTTGTGCACCTCAGCTTCCACCCGTACAAAATGCAACAGCCCGGGGTCTGGGCCCCAGAGGCCCCGGAATCTGCCAATCAATTTCCCTTTTCCCATCAAAAAAATTTTTCCCGTTTGTAGTTGGGTTTTTCCTCCGAGGCAGTCCCGGAAAACTTAATCATCCCTTTGGGGGCGTAGTTTTAAATCCTGGGGGGTCACCGGTCTCTCCCCACCCCCACAGGCTGCGCTAAAATCCGGGCCCCCTTGGGGGGGGGGGGCATCCCAAAAACCCCCGGTAGGGCAACAAATTTTCTAACTCCCCCTCCACTTTTATCCGCCCAATTTCCTTTTTCCCGCTGCGGCCCCAAAGACTTGGGAAGAGGTTTTCCCCCTGAGGGGCTCTGTGTCTACTTGCCGGGCCCCAAGGGCCCCGGGGGGCTGCTGCTTTTTCCCCATCCGGCCGCCATTTTGGTCAAAAACGCCGCAAAGGCCCACCAGTCTTTTTTGTTGCCCGCGTAAAAGGGCAAGTACGCTGTGTCCTAAAATCCCAGGACAACATACAGGAATAAAGGGGGTTTTTAAAAAACTCTTTTACGGTGTAAAAATCCCAGCCCGGCAACCCCTTCCTAGATTCCCTCTGTCCATCGAACCAAAGTTATACCATGCACCCCCACCCTATCTTTTAAAAGTCCCCTCGGATATCCAATCGTTGCCCGAAAGGGAAAGTTTGGGGATCCACCCAAAGGGGTTGTTTTTTTAGGGATCTCGCGGCGTAACCCCCCGACCAGACGTTACGGTGATGTTCTTCTCCTGGTACTGAGTCACCGTCCTTTCATATGCCTCCACTGTGCAGAACTTTATGAGATTCGTGATGATCCATTAAGTGCTACTCCGTGCAATTCTTCAACTTCAATGCCAAACGTGTCCCGAATAATCGTTGGTAATAAAACAGGGGCATTCGTAGGGTAAATTGCCCCTTTAACAAGGTCAACACACACGGTGTTGCTCCTCCTGGGGTTTAGCTGGCAGCCATCTTGGTGAAAACAGGAAGTTGCGCACCAGAGAAAGCAGGAGCTGTTTGCGCAGTGCGTCCACTCAGCCCAAAAAGCGAAGAGGACAAGGTTATTATTATTATTATTATTATTTTTTATTATTATTATTATTATCACAATTATTATCCAAAATTTGGAAAACAAACCCGTAGATGACATTGGGGTTCATTGTGGACTGCTATTAAGTCGAAACTTAGATTGGATTTAGATTTTGCTGCCGAAGTGGCTAGTTTTATTGTGCACCCCATATTCATCCTGTGGACAATATCGCGAGAGCATATGGATACACAAAACGCCTAGGAACTAGACCCCCAAAAGGTTAACAGATGTACATTTAATTTATATCTAGAGTTCACTTACCTGTTACAAGCAATTTAGAAAATTTGCTTAGTATATCCGGTATCTTATTTTCACTGATAAGATATCTTGACATATTACATAGGTTATTATAAAGTCTGCCTATATTCCTCAGTAAGTGGGCATTAAGCATATAGTGTTCAAAACAGTGTCCATATGCCTGGCCACATAATTTGCATTTGGTTTGATCATCTGCGTGTCCCCCAAACTGCCAGAAGTACTTCTAACCAAGCTTAAACCTGGCCACTCTTTCATCAGTCATTCTGTCACATTGCAAGTTGCTCCATAAACGTACTTATCTATGTTCATGTTATAGTGGGTTATAGATATATTCAGGCTTCTAACTGCAGTCCTATAACATTCATTTTCATTATTTAATTATCTCCTAATATTTTTAATAATGCTATACACAAATATACCAAAGCTATATTCTAAATTCTCCTTCGGGGTACTTTTCTTGGCTAACACATTAACTTAATCATGAAGGAGTAATCCAATGTTTTTTTGGGATCCATAGCAATTGTACTTTTAATTCGCATTCCATGGATTTCTGAGTATCTATACCTGGCTTCTGCAATGAACATGTTATTGGTCATTATAAGAGTCAAGAGTCTTCAATGATATCATAGAATCAGAAATGATGATAGTCAAGCTCAGTGTCGTAAGTTAGCTTTACCCGCCATTAGGATGGCAAACAATTCAGTTTGCAGTATAGACACCCAGTTGTTAATTCTTATGCCTAGCTCAACAAATTTGTTATCGTTATAGCTAGGGAGGCGGCAACAAAACATAAAACGTTGGATAATAAGTAGACAGAACAGAAGACCTGAAAAAAAAAGCAAGAGACGGGTCAGGTGACGAAAAAACATGAAAGGTCAGGAGAATAGATAAGACAAAAGTAGAAGTCAGTTTACGTCACGCTTGTTCCGATGATTAGAACAGTTGTCAGTGTACTGAGAATGAAATACATCAGCTTAATTAACCTGGGCAAACATTTATGCTAATAATGTTGTGCATTATAATGCTTGAAAAAAGACGGCGACTAAGGTTAAAAGGGGGAAGAACAGTTTATAGGAGAGGCATGGTCTTTAACATGGCAGAAAAAAGCATTGTGTGTATTATTTTACAGTTGAGTATCTCATAACATTCTTCTCGAGCGTATGTACGGTGGCGCTGTCCTGTAAGATCAAACTAACAAGGTTCAAGACTAAAGTCACTCCTGGCGAAACGTTTCCTTCAGTAAATATCGTGAACAACTTGTAGTATCACCTTTCCATTTACGGATTTGTTGCAGTTGTCTTCAGTTATCACCACTACTTAGGAAGAAACTATTACCTCAGGAAGCTTGGCCATCATGTTAGACGTGGAACAATGCCCTGTTTCTATTTCTGACCTTAGACCCGTGAGTAGATGCTACTTTCAAGAATCAAATCTTATCTTGCTGTTTTACTATGTAGGTTCTGATGTGTTATACAAGCATTCTTTGATTTGTGGGTCGGTAAAAACCTGTGTTCGTAAACTCTTCTGCCTCGCCTGTATCAGCGGATTCGAAGGCTGTTCGAAGATTATAACAGAAGTCACGTTGCAGCTGATATGTAAGAGTTCAGCTGGATCATCACTGGATTTAGTAACTCAAAAGATTATCAAACTGTTTGGGGTTTAGTAACCTAGTTGATGTTGTGACCGTCTTGCTGACTGTGATTGTACTACATATCATATTTAATTGCAATATTATTATAGTTAATTTGATGGCTAAACGTCATACAGCAGTGCGAGGAGGGAAGTGTGAAAATAACAATGTATTATGGCTAAGAGAGAGAGAGAAGGGGTGTATGTGCAAAGTTAGCAATGTTAGTTTCAGTTAGAAAAAAAGTCAGAGTGTGACAATTCCCACTTTGTGTTAAATTCTTCATCTTTTAACCTCCCACTCCTTTGCCAACACTCGAGCATTCACTTCTCTTACAACCTCATCTATAAATATATTGAACAACCACGGTGACATCACACATCATAGTCTAAGGCCTACTTTTACTGGGATATAATCTCCCTCTCTCCTACATACTCTACTCTGAGCCTCACGATCCTCATTAAAACTCTTCACTGCTTTCGGGTGACCCAAAAAGAATGAAAAAAACTTTCATCATTCAACGCTTTCACCATCACTCATACATAATCACTGTCTTTGCAGAGGTGCTCAGATACGACAATTTAGACGTCCCTCCAAACTGTAAAAAATCCTAAACCCCCTCCTTTAAAGTGCAGTAATTGTACTTTTCCCAAATTTTTAGGACTCATGTCCGGTTAATCGGTTTGCCTGAATCCCTTAAAAATATTGCCCTGCTCACACTTTAAAAAAGCTCGTCAAGTCCAAAAAACCATTCGTGACCATTCACTCCTAAAACACACACACACACACACACACACATATTTATATATTTATATATTTATATATATAATATGGTATCCATGTGTGAGTCGCGTGTATCAGATAGGTGAGCAGAAGAGTGCGGTCTCTTCAACTAAACGACGATTGAAAGATGACAGCCGGGATGAAAGACGTGATTTTATAGAAAGCAAGATGTTGTGGGTCAATTTCAGACCAACTCACTCAATACAAATACAACAAAAAGCATGTTTTAATTTGTGATTAATTTTGCAATGAAAGTGGTTTTTTTTATTACAATACAAAACTACTACACAATTTAAAATACCGAATGATTAGTCTAGTAATTTATCATTTTGCATAAAAAAAAGGAAGATTCCGTCCCATTTGGGAGCGAGTTGGCAACTAAGAACACCACGATGGCTGACACCACAACCTGACAGAGAGTCTTCCTATTAATATGTATTCCAGTGTTTTTTATACTGATAAACCACATTTTATTTTTCCAATATTATGGAACGTAGACTTAAACTTGTCTACTGAAAAAGTAATCAGATGGTTTTTATTACTATGAGTTAAGTGATGTAAGGAGAAAGGACTTTCTTTTCACACGTACTCAAAATATTCACTGAATTCCTTTTTTTCATTATACTGCTGCTTCTCTGTAGCGATCAGGAAATGCAAACGTTCTTTTAGCAGTTGTTTGCTTATCCCGGATCAGAATATTAAATAAGTACTAAACAAGCTTATACAAACATGAATAAATAGTCAAGGTTGCTAACAGAGTGCGAGGGAAACCCTATAATGACAGAGTAAAGAATCTGAAACATGAGGTTATCCTGGGAGAGGATAATGTAGACACTTGGAAGGTTGAGTTCATCGTTTAGTGACACTGTAGACACTTTTAGGACTGAGGCCCTTATGTAGACTAAGCCAGTGTATGTGGAGTAATTTGTGGCTCGTAGACTAAATCAACTATTTGTAGGCGAAGGTTTTTAGAGCAGTTGAGAAGTGTCTTCTGCTCAGTTATATTTAGACAATTCCAGAAATTGGTTTCCTCTAGATAGCATTTTTTTTTTTTTATATTTTATTTAAAACGTCATATAACAACATATTAAATATATAAAAATCCATCCTTCATTAAACAGGTATACAAAACATAATACATGAACATAATACACCTTATAAAGTATGCTGCTGCACATATCCGATATTTACACCTAAGCCAACTAGTATTTCCCTAAACCATACATGATGAAAAATCATATAAAAACATACAACAATACGTATAACATTATAACAAAAAATAAAGCCTTAAACATTTTTTTTTATAATTTAAAAAATATACAATACATTAAATAATCATAGGATTACCTATCATTACATTCATAGTAAGTATAATTACAATTGTCAATATATACACAAGAACGGTTATAAATATTCGTCCGTCCCCTATTCATTATGTACCTATCCTAAGGTAACACAAGAATATACAAATTCTTCGTTACCTTAATTAAAACCCTCTTTATACTCATTATAAACAAAGAGAAACTATTCATCAATAATATGCCTTAGTGGTTGATTTTATGTCAATAAAACCTTTGTAAAGACATAATACATAAACAAGTGCATATATAACAAAATATCCAAAAAACGAACGATATGTAATGAAACTGGTAGTTAATTTACTTGACTACTGCAAAGATACAAAAATATTCAGTACATTACACAAAGGGTTCCACTTAATAGCATGAGATAATTCTGAATTGCTAAACAAGTTAACATTATGCAACACACACACACCACATTCTTATCACATATACACACACACATGAGAGATTATGTAACATAATACAAAATTGTTACCCTCATATCTGATCACATTCCAAAACATATCCCAGGAGACCCCAAGCAGAACGTTACAGGTATCATCCACATGGCTGATACAAGGAAAATATAAAATGAAAAACTATATATATAAGTTGCTCAAGGTGCTTTTACATAACACCTGTCATGCAGTTCATGAGTTGGCTTCACAAGAGACCCACTCTCTTAATCACGTCAATTTGAGAAACAAAAATTAGTTTCCAAGCAATAGTATATATATATTTGTTTGAAAAAAAACATCATCCAAAACTAACGATCATACCTATCATTTATACATTAAACCGCACCCATACAATCGTATGCCACATTCACTCACACATATTCAAGAAGCCAGCCTCGTGTACCCTTTAAGGTATCAACTCCATAAATCCCTGACCTTGAATCTGCATATTCCCTTTGAAATAAGAAAAACCATCTGTTTCCCGTAATGTCTTTATTTCTCTGTTGTGTACCATAAAAATATCGCTACCAGTGCTCTGATTCTCTCCCTCACAGATAAATGCCTATATACCATGACGTATATACAAAATCCGTCACTAAATATCCGATTGCATTCTGTACCGGTGTTTCGACCCCCCCCACATCTAAACTTAAAGCTCTTAAGACACTAAAACCCACCCCCACCACCATTCTTAACACCTTACCAAACCACAACCTTACGTGTTCCAATCTCTTACAGAAATAAACTGCATGAAAGACCGTATCAGGATCTCCACACACACAACACAGCCCCCCCTCCTGCACGGCCTATTCGCTAAAACTTCCCCAGACGGCAGTATATATGTAAAAATTTAAAACATTATCTCCCTGACTTGGCTCGTAACCTTAATGCTTTTAAACGACCCCATATGTCCTTCCATGCATACATTGGATATATTCCCTCCACCTTAGCCACTACCTCCCTGCCTCTACCAGTGCCAATTTGCGATCTTGATCTTGCGTGGATCTTTTACATAAATTAACATCCTCAACATGTCCTCACATCTCTTTACATCCGTGCCGGTCAACCAACGTACCAAGTCCCGTTCTTATCCAGGTCAAACCCGTGCCAGCCATTCTACCCTCTCTCAAGTAGCTATGCTTGACATACATGCCTAACATTCTATTCACCCCATAAAACCTCATCAATTCACTTGCTATCCGCGCCGCATCAAAAATACGATTGTGAAAGTCTCTAATTAAGCGTTTTAAATTTTCAATTTCAACCACCGGATACACTCCCCACCTTTGTTAAATCATGCTTGCAGTTGATTTTCAAGATAGTTCAAGAGCCCATACTGCATTCTCTTGTCTTCTTTTCCTTGCTGCTGATAAAATTCCTCACCTTCACCTTACCGACAGTATCCCACCATTCGACTATATCAATTCCCTCCTGCCATTCAGCCCACCATCCTCTCCAAGCACTCACAAAATCTTCCCTCACACCTCTTTGTGCATTAAACCCACATTCAACTTCCAGAAACCTCTGTAACGCCTCGGTAATCCTACCCAGTCAACATCCGCCATAACACCTCTGTGATCAGAAAAGCTCACATTTAGCACACGTACACTCCTGACGCTGACACCTCTAGAAACGTATATGCGATCCAGTCTTGCCGCATACTCCCTTCTAACGAACGTATGCATGACCCCACCCACCTCATCCCCCCCCCACATCCGTAACATTAACACTCCGCAAAAGGTCCCCTAAATATCCTGAAAAAAAACCTCTCCCTCTCGGTTCGACATCCTTGCGACGATCAATGCAATTCCAATCACCCCCAATAATCGTGACGACTGGCAGTGATCTTAAATGGTACACCAACACGTCCCTAAAAAACGCATTTTTTACACGCATGTCACCTTCCGCCGGTCCGTACACCCCCAGGAAGGCCACCCGTACCCCACCCCAAACCCCATCAACCCTAACAACCCTCCCCTCCTCTCCTACCTCATATGTTTGCAAAGAAAACGGGCTAGCCTCTTTAACTAACACTGCTACACCACCTTTCAGTCTATTAGAACAGCCCATGTACAAAATATATTCAGGAATCAGCAATTCACCTAAAGATTTATAATTGTGTTCTTGTAAGAATACAACATCGGGTACATAATTTTTTAACAAAACCTCCAAATACTTACGTTTTTCAACAGACCGTAACCCATTTATATTTAAAGTAATACACTTGAACGTTTCATTGGAGGTTTACCCTTGGATACCTTGACATTCTTGGTTCCCTTGTGTGTATCTCCACTTCTTCCCCCACCCCCCCCTGTGTCGTTCTCCTTGACATGCTGAACACATGTAGATTTGCCCTTGTCTCTACGAGTCACATCGCACCATGCTTTGTTCCCCGACCGTTGTCCTGGTGTCAAAACATCTTGAGAGTCAGATATCACCGCCACTCTCTTACGAGAACTGCGGCCAGTATCCATCTCATCTTCAGAACTGTTGTTCCTATGAACTTCCACGACCACAACCTGATGTTCAGCAATATGCCCGGAGGATGCCCCGTCCTTCTCCTTCACACTTACATCCTCTAAACCACCGTGAAGCCCCTCAGATGTGGAAGCATCCAATAAAACATTCAGAACTTCTTGAATAGATTGCTCCACGTCAACCTGAGTATGAACGAGATCTTCCTCTGTCGTCGCCGATACCACGCCCACGTCTCCACTGCACCAGGGAGGGTTAGACATATCGGCGAGTCTTCAACCTCACCCTCTACCTCCTCACTCCATGATTTACGAGGCAATATATGTTGTTGTGTAGCAGCAGCATATGAACGCTGCTCCGTTGAAACATCAAACCGCCTTACTTCCGTCGTTTTATCACGTCTTGTAGGGCATTGCGCCGCCATATGGTCATACATCCCACAAAGCCTGCACGTACGCCTTTGTCTGAGTACGTAACGTACACTTGCGTACGAAAGTCCTCCATAACCACATTACGACGGAATAGGGTGCTTGAGGGACATTTTCAGGGAGAAAGACCCCTCCAGCATACCAACTAGAGGACCATCATGCCACCGTCCCATAGTGCCATATGAACCGTGCCATAGCGTGCAAAAACATTCCTCAAAATCACTTCGTCCGCCTCAAAAGGAACGTTTCGTACCTTGATCAGGTGTAAAAACGGGAGACGTCGTGAAGGCGAACAGTGACACCAGAATTAACAGTTTTGATCACATCCTGATAAGTGGCAACCATATTTTCGTAAGTACTATTTTGTCTGAATTTGACAAAAAGCCTCGAATTTCCGTTCAAAGAGACACCATAAAGATCTTCATTATTGATACCATATGTATCTCGGAGTATCGCAGTAAGCAGTAGATGTGTATTCTGATTGTTGAACGAGCCTGTCACCAATTGAAGGCAGACGGTGTTGACTCGCCTACGTGCACCTTCCGCCATTGTGAGTGCACTGAGGAAAACTGCGCAGCAATCAACAGAGTCAGGAGCTACTGCGCAGCCTGTCCGTACGGCCCAAGAGCGATACGAACAATGTAGATAGCATTAGCAAGTCTCTTCTGGTTGGCTTCAAAGTTTTACACTGGTTTATCCTGCTTGGAATAAGGTTACTGTTATTATTTACATGTACAAAAGTCATTTCCCCAAAATTATTTTTGAAATGACATTTTTTACAATATTTATCTTGATTATGCACCCAGGAGTGGGATTCCTTGGTGCTGCTGGAAGGATCTTGATCCAAGGAACTGAAGTTATTCACAATTTCCATTGATCTTATCTGAAGGTTAGCAACTTTCTTATAAAAAAATTAAAATATATTGACATAATGCTTTTGATGTATTAACCTGGGTGATGCGTCCGTCCACCTTCAACCCAAACAACTTTGATAACTTAATGGAAATATAAACACATATGCAGTATAATGTGATCCTTTATTGACAACGTTTCGCCCACATAGGGGGCTTTATATGTCACAAACAGATCTGTTTGTGACTTGATAAAGCCCACTCTGTGGGCGAAACGTTGTCAATAAAGGATCACATTATATTGCATGTATTTATATTTCCATTGTGTCGGTAATTTATACCATTTATTTCCAACTGTGATAACTTAGTAATGCAAGTTTTGAGCTGCATCAGACTTCTTGTATTCGAGAATTTTAAGATGTTGGTCATTTTGAGACAACAAGAATGTCTTTTCAAGTTAGCTTAAGATCTGGTGATTTTTAGTGAAAACTTTAAATTTGATTTTGGTTGTATAGGTCCTAATATATGTTTTTATTGAAAACATGTGGATATTAGTGTCCATATGATTGCTGAATTACTCATCTGATTTTCTACAAATCTTCAAAGTTAATAATTAGCTGCACTGCAAAATTATGGCACCCACTACACTAACCCTGTCGTGAACATTCGGGTTCAAGGGACGGGTTTTGTAATATACGAATGCTTTTCATGGGTCGCGCAGCGACGGAAGTACTGTACTTTTGTAGTATGCAAGACTGCGGAGTGAAATGTGCATTTTTTTTTACAAGATAGTTACCAGCGCATTGCTGAGTAATTCTCAAAAGAATCTTAATGGATATAAATATTAATTCATCTTGAAACAGACATTTTCATCATTCCCACCCAACACATGTCTCTACCTCACCTCAACCATGTAAATGCAACAAAACAATTTTTCAGCCACACAACATATATGTCACTATCTTTACACATGTCAGTACTACACAAAAAATATGCATCAGTCCCACACACTAAAATATGCATTTACCACATAAATAGATCACAACTAAACACCTTAGTAAACAAAACGTATTCCTTAAATGGAATTAGTTTAATTTTGCGAACGTTAACAGGGTGTTATTTTTATTGTAATGTAAAAATAATTGCAAAATGTCGAACACTTAGCCAGGAATTTAACATATAACATAAGGAAAATAAAGGAAGATGTTAAAGTATGTGGGCTCGTGCTGGTAACTCTGAACACCAGACGGCAGACCACACAAAACCTGGCTGTTACTCTCCCTATTAATATGTATACCACTATGGTTATTTCTATGATAGACACGATTATTTCTTTCAGTACTAATAATAAGTTCCTAGAAGTATTACATCTGAAATGTATTTGTTAACCTTCAACAGAAAGTGTGAAGTTAGTACAACCATTCGCTGCCTGACCACGGTACTGTGCGGTAGTGCTCTGCACCCCTCTGCTGTGTGTAGGCGAGCGCCCTTGTCAGTTACCTGGCTGCAGTGGTGTGAAGTGGTGCTGTCACACCTCGGCTAATAAAATTAGGTGCACTTGTGATCGTCAAGATGGCGGTTAGTCTGAGACGAAGGATAAATACTGTAGGCATCGAGCTACTTAAAGGAACGATAACGACCAGTTCTGCGCAAGTCTTATTGCCAAAGATCATACGGGAGACTTATGGAGTACAAGATAGTGACTTGTATGGTGTGCATTGAACGGAGGACAACGAATTTTCGTCAAACTGCTATCAGCAACGGTTTATGAATCGTTAATCACCAGTTTCAGGACGTGAGTCTTAACGGCACACCAGCTGTCACTGTAAGAATGATAGATGTTTCACGGTATTATACGTGGATCAAGTTACGCAACGTTCCCTTTGAGGCGGACGAGGCAGATATAAGGAAAGTTTTTGAGAAGTATGGGACGGTGCATTATGCTCAACATGGTACGTGGGCGGCAGGAGCCTATGCTGGTTTTCCAGAGGGTTCTTTCAACCTCAAAATGACTTTGAGGCACCAAATACCATCCTATGTGTACCTACAAGATTTCAGGACGCAGGTAATGGTAATGTACCCAGGACAACGAGGGACATCCCGCCTATGGGGTGAGTATGATCACATAGCGGCGCCCTTTGTGACAAGCGAAAATGTGCCTGGACCTGTGGTGGACGTCGCGGGCCCCTGCTTAAAAGGTTTGGCAGGTGAGGAACAAACTTTGGATGGGGGGCGTGGTGTTTTTTTGGGGGCAAAGGATAGTGGATCGGGCACACGGACTGGTGGGGGAGTCCCGCCCCCAACTGCCTGTTCAGGTGTCGTCTCCTGTGGATAAGGGGAGCAGCAAGTACAAGAGAAGATTCTTGAGTTTGGGAGGAATTGGTGGAGGGTGTTGAAGACGTTGTCCCCACCAGAGGGGGACGTTACATCTGAGCGGGGTGTCATTGGAAAAATCTTTCGCTTCCAGAAAGTCGGACATGAAAATTTTTGGGAGTGTGGTGGTTTGGAGTCGCCCATTGACCCCTTAACCATTCTCGGTGGAGGTGGGGGTTCATGGAGGGGTTTAACATCTGCCCCAAGATTTGGGGGAAACATGACTGTCCCCGGGGAAAAGGGGCGGCTACTAGTTTATGATGACGTCCTTACCCCCTCCCAAAGGCCGGGGAAAACCCGACTGAGGGGGAATTTGTAAAGGTTTAGTGGGGGTGGGTTTGGGGGTAGCCATGATGGAGGCACCGGAAAAAGGGGGGGGGAAGAGAGCACTTGAAGGTGTAAAAGTAAATTCAAGCTCTGGGTTTTTAAAGAGTGATGGGGGAAAAGCAGGGGGGGAAAAACTTTAATGGGGCCTTAGGTGTTTGTCTGTAAAGGGTTTTTGGGTTATTTTGGGGTTTAAAAAGAGAGTTTGGGTTTTCGTAATTTTTGAAAAAAATCTAGATGGTGTTGTTTTCCCTGCGGGAAAGCACTTTTTCCCAAAGGGGGTTAGGGTGTTGGGGGGTGGCGGGTTTTTCGAGTATTTTACCCTGCCTTCCCCGTCAAAAAGGGTTTGGTGGGGGAAATTTTAAAAAGGGGGGACGACCGTTTTGTTTTGCAGAGAAGCGAGGGAGGGGGGGGGAGGGAGGGGGGTTGCGGGGGGGGGAGGGGTGGTGGATGGGAAAAAAGGGGGTGTTTCTTTTGTGAGTGTGTATGCCCCGGCGAAAATAAAAAAAAGGGTTTAAAAATGATTTTTTTGTGTGAGGATTTTGTGTTTTTTTTTAAGTGCATTGCCAGAGGCGGCAATAGTTGGGGGGGACGGGAAATAGTGTAATCGGGGTTGGTTTATGGGGACCCAAGAGGGGTTTGGTTTTTTGTTTTTTGGCTTTTAGGGATTTTTTAAAGGGGATTTTAAAGGGAACGTGTTTGCCTTTGGGGGGGCGGTGTGGGAGATTAAAATTTACGTTTTTGGAGGGGTTTATGTGCGAGACAGTTAGTGTCCCTTTCTAGGGTTTTTTGGGACTTTAAAATTTTTCAGTTACTTTTGAGGTAAAATGTCAGATCATGGGGCCCAAAAATGGTGGTGGGGGTTTGGGGGGGGGGAAACGCTCGCGGAAATTTTAGAGAAGTTTTTTGGAAAAATTAAAATATAAGTGTTTTTAGGTGATAAGGAGGGGTTGGAGGGGTTTTCAGTCCTATGGGGGAGCTTAGTGTGGAAAAAACGGGGAGGGGAAAGACATTGTGACATGGGGGGGATAGTGCGAAAAAGGAAAGGTTAAAAAAAGTTTTATGTGAAAAAAAAGGAAAAAACGTATTAATAATTTAAAAATTGGACTGGCAAACTTTGAGGGGATAGGTTAAGGGGTTTGCTATGGGAGGGGGGTGGGTGGGAAAAATTTTTCCCTAGGGTTGAAATAGCTGAAATAAAGGGGGGGTTTGGAGGGTGTTTGCAAAATAAAAGGTTTTCAAGCTTTAAGGAGGCAGGCAGGGGTGGGGGGAAGTGTTTTGGGGGGCGACAACCGTCAGCGTGTGTTTTGCGGAAACCAAAAGAAAAGGCAGGCGCTGACGCTATACCATGTTTAGGGGGTAACGGAGGATGGTTGGGAATTATAGAGTAGGGCAGGAGTCAAACCCACAAAGGGGGATGTGTGCGTATGCAGAGGCTTGGTCCCGGAAGTACGGGAAAACAGTGGGGGGGTGGGTGCGGGGTTTGGGGAAAGGTGTGTACGTATGTGAGTTTTAATTTGGGAAAAATAGTGATCGAAAGGCTTTAGGTGGGGCGATTTCGGCAGAAGGGGAAATTTGAGAATGCGGTTTAAGGGGGGAAAGAGGAGGGGGGAAAATTCCCCGGGATTGATGGGTCCCGGGGTTTGAATTTTATTTACAACCCTTGGGCGTTGATAAGGAATTTTTAGTTAGGGTTAAATTTTTTAGTATGAAAGGGGGGGGTAAGTTTGGGGGGGAAAACCGGAAAAAAGCATTGTGTGTTGGTCCCCAAGGTTTTTAAAAGGGGGGGCCCACCCTTCGGGAGTACCCCAGCCATTTCCTGATGTTTTGCAGACTTTTAAAGGGGTTTGCAAAAATTTTTGGTAAAAGGTTCAAAGGGTAGTTTGGGGGGGTGGTGTTTTAAAAACTCAGTTCGGGTTGCCGGGAAGGTCGATTATTGAAGGCCCTGGGGTTCTGAGAAGGTTTTTTGGAAGCTAAGGGTGGGGGGGGGAGGGGCGGCTTTGTTTGGTCTAGGGCTGGGGGGGCATATTTTAGAGTGGAAAAAGGGGGGGGCTTTGAAGGTTAACTTAGGAGACAGGGTTTTTGGGGGGGAAAAAAGTCGAAATGGGTTTAAAAAACGTTGTACAAAGGGGGGGAAAATGAGGATTTCAGATTAAAGGGTGTATGGGGGGGGGGAAAATTTTCCCCAAGGGAAGAGGCCCTTTGGGAAGGGGGTGCCCCTGTCCCAAATATTGTTTGGGGGTTTCCCGGACCCTTTTTTTGAATGGTTTACCGGGAGCTTATGTTCCCATGTGAGGGAAAATGTGGGGGGTGGGAGGGGCCCGGCCGGGGTTTAATTTTGGGTATGTTGGGGCAACCCCTGTTCTCATGGGAGGGTGTCAATGGGAGGGTTGGGGAGGTGGTGCAAATTTTTTGGGGAAATGCCCCGGGTTTTGCAGGTAAATAGTGCAAAACAAGGGGGAATGGGGTTGGGGGTTTTTGGGTGGGGGGGGGTTTGGGGGGGAGATGTAAATTTTTTTTAAAGAATGGGCGGTTTTTCCCTTTAAAAAATTTTTTGGGATTATTTATAGGGGTGACATGGTTGCGGCGCGGGAGGAAAATTCAGATAGGTTATTGGGGAAAAAGGAAACGGGGGGGGCTGGGGGTTTTTGGGGACCCCAGCAAAAAACTTGTTTAAACGAGTGGTTTGTCGTGAAAAATTCATTGATTTGTAAGGTTTTGGGATGTTGCGCTGTGGCCCAATTACAGGGACAGCGATTTTCGGGGGGGTACTAAAACGGGTGTTTCAAATTTTTTTTGGGGGGGTTACGTTGTGATTGGTTAAGGAGGGAGGTTTTAAGTACCTGGAAATTGGGGGGGTTGGGGGTTTTTGGATTTGAGACGGGGGGCTAAATGTGTTTTATTTTAAAAGGGGGAAATGTTGCGTGGGGGGGTGTGAACGCGGGGGGGTTTTTGGGAAAGGTACACGACAGGCGGGGGATTTTGGTATCGGGAATGGGAGTTGGGGAATGGGAAAAAGTTTTTTTAGGGCGGGGATGTTTGGGTTTGGGGAAATGAGAAAATTTTCGTATAAGGGTTTTGGGGTAGGGTTTCTTTTGGGTAGGGGCGTTGTCCCCGTTTAGGGTTTGTTCCCCCTGTAAAGCGTGGAAGGGGTTTTTTGGTTTAGATTTTAGTAAATTTTAAAATTAAAACCTCGGGGCGTGAGGTGGAAAGTTTCGTTTTCTGCCCTGGGATCCTTTTTGTTTTTGGTGAGATATTACGAAAAACAGACAGGTTTTTGAGGGTGGGGGGTGTGGTATTGTGGAGGGGATGGACTCGTTCCAAAGTGTTTATTTTGTGAAGGGCTAGAGGAGGTCGGTGCTGGTTTTAAATAGGTTGGTACAGAGGGGTGGGGGGCCCGTGGGGGGTGCGGTTTTTCGTGCCCCCAAGTTAGATATGGGGGGGTTTGAGAGGGTGTCATTAAAAAGGGTTTAATTTTTATATATGGTTTGATTTTATATATATATGTCGTGGGGGGGATTTAGGGGGAGAGGGGGGTAAAGGGGGGAGAGAAGAAAGGTTTTTTGCGGTAACTTTTTAAATACGAGGGTCGTAAAAGAGTTTTTTATGGGAAGGGGGTGGGATCAGGTTTCTCAAGGGGTTATAGAATGCTAACGTTAGGGATTCTCATAAATCTGTGATTGGAAATGAGTGAGTGAAGGGGTTTTCTTTAGGTTGGAGGGAGTCAGGGGGCAACAGCGGGCTCGCCTCCCTTGGGGGGGGGGGGTCGGAGGTGAGTGTGAATGTGGGTTTGGAATGGTTTCCTGGTTTTCATTGGGACTTTATGGCATCCAAGTGTGGATGTAGAGCTCAAGGTCTCGTTATGGTAGATATAACACTTTTCAGAATGTAGGTATTTTATAGTAGATTTTTTATGTATAATTATGATGTGTATCAGTCTTGTATAACATGATTCTTGAGAAATAAGTTCTTTGCGACATGAAGTGTGTTTTAGTTTGTATTTATGTTACGTGCTGGGTTTTTGCACGATGAGTATATACTGTTTGCATTGTGCATACAGTGCTTGGTAATGTGATTTTGTTGCAAATTTTTGTGTGTATGTGTGGGTGTGTATGTGTATATATATATAAATATCCCTTTCTATTGTTTTGAGCCTTTGTAGGGGTTTCAGCGTTATGTAATAATTTAAAATTGCATGATTGATTCTTTTTAAAGTTTTTTATTATGGTCTGTACCCTGATACCGGTTTGGTGTTCATGCAAGTTCTTGGGTGTTAAGTTTTAGTCTGTATGGTATAAAAGACAAAATCTAGACGTTTAGTGACGTAGTCCATTTGTGTCTGAAATTTGTATATGGGTTTTTTGTAACAGTTTAGAGCTTCAGTTATTGTGTTCTAAGCTGTATTCTTTGTCTGTTTATTTGTATGTTGGGATATGTTCGGCTGTATTGTTAGGGATAAGTATGTAGATTATCTAGTCAGATTATGATGTTAGGTTTTGGTTTTTAGATTAATGGGAAGGATGGGATTTAACTGATATAACTTCTTTGTAAAATTTTATGTTCAAGTGTATTGAACCTTTGTCAGATGTCATTTATATGTACAATTTATATATATGCAAGGTTTTGTATGTCAATTTATGAACCTGTGACATGTAATTTTGTTTTTAGTTATGTTCTTGATGTAAGTTGTTGTTGTAACATCTTGCGAGCATGTAGGTACAATCCGTTTGTCAGTTAATTTGATTAGGTTCCATACTGTTTCTTTATTTTTATGTTAAACTGTATTGGTTTTAAATAAAATATAAAAAAAAATATGCATTTACCACATAAATAGATCACAACTAAACACCTTAGTAAACAAAACGTATTCCTTAAATTGGAATTAGTTTAATTTTGCGAACGCTAACAGGGTGTTATTTTTATTGTAATGTAAAAATAATTGCAAAATGTCGAACACTTAGCCAGAGAATTTAACATATAACATAAGGAAAATAAAGGAAGATGTTAAAGTATGTGGGCTCGTGCTGGTAACTCTGAACACCCAGACGGCAGACCACACAACCTGGCTGTTACTCTCCCTATTAATATGTATACCACTATGGTTATTTCTATGATAGACACGATATATTTCTTTCAGTACTAATAATAAGTTCCTAGAAGTATTACATCTGAAATGTATTTGTTAACCTTCAACAGAAAGTGTGAAGTTAGTACAATAAAGAATTATGATGCAAACCAGTATATATAAAGTTGAATTCATCAGTGTTGTGAGATGTTTTTATTAGAATTTTAAAAAGCGGTGCTAACTTAGCTGATTTTTGTATAAATCTTAAATATAAAATAATCTTAAGATTTTTACATTACTCTCACGCCACTACGTTCTGTAATCATGTTCAGATTATTGCGTTAGTCCCTGACCACGATGACCTGTAAGTTACCTTAAGGTTGTTAGTTTCTAGGCTACTATGTCTTGCAGTTACCTTAAATGCTTTAATACAGCGGTTGAGTAACATAATATTTGTTGTAAGAGCGTGTATAGTGATGCTCTCCCGTGATGCGACCTTCCCAACAAGGTTTAGGACTGAAGCAGCCACTCATGACTAAACGTTTCCTTTAGTAAATATCCCGAAAGATTATATTATCACCTTTCCATCATGACTCAGGTATAGGGTAAATATATGCATGGAATAATGCTTTGTTTCCACTTATAACCTAAGACCTGTGTATATTTAGGTAGAATTACCGACAATATGTAAAGTAAAAGGACACATGTGCAACTAATTAGACATTTTACTGTGGCAACGTTTCGCTCTCCAGGAGCTTTGTCAAGCCGTTATCTTGACAATGCTCCTGGAGAGCGAAACGTTGCCACAATAAAATGTCTAATTAGTTGCACTTGTGTCCTTTTAACCTTTGACCTGTGAGTAACTGCTGCTTTCGTGTATCAAATCTAATTTTGGTGTTTAACTACGGAGGTCGTGGTACCCATTTTACTGATGGGTGAACATGGACAACAGGTGTAAGGAAACACACCCAATGTGTCCACCCTTGCCAGGAATGGAACCCGGACATCAGCGTGTGAAGCGGTGAAGCGAGAGCTTTGCGTACCTGGCCAGGAGCCACAGCAGCCATGGTGCTAATGATGTGTTTCGGTTGAGCTACATCACTTAAGTAGCTTAAGATTATTAATCAGAAGACGTCTGTATGTCACTATAATTGATGTGACACTCTGGCATGCCGAGACTGTACTACATATGATACTCAATTGCAATACTATTTTAGTCAGTTTAGGAGCTCTTGCCTTATTAATCTTCATGCGTTGCTAATAAACATTATTTTTATATGTGATGTTCCAACAACGTGAAAATTTCTTTAATGTTTAGCGTAAGCGAATAATTCGCTGTTGATTGCACTCGTCATAATTGCCATAAAACTGATATTTTTGACTAATTATGATACTAAATATTTAATCTAACTTTCAATTCGAGCCACAGCTTGTGCTCGAGATAAATCAATAGACAAAACATGTCTAGACATGACGTTTTCGCTTAAGATACTCTTTAAAAATGTACATATACCATACACTGTTTCCTGCAGGTAGCAACATGAACATTCTTACGAAACCTTTGTTAGCAATTTACTTATAAGATAATGAAAATATATTGACATAATGCTTTTGATGTATTAATCTGGATGTCACATCCGTCCACCTTTAACCCAAACAACTTTGATAACTTAATAAGCCAACTTTTGAGATGCTTCAAACTTGTTGTATTCAAGAATTTTAAGATGTTGGTCACTTTGAGATAACAAGGAAATGTATGTTCAAATTCGCATAAGAGATGGTGATTTTTAGTGAAAACGTTTAAATTTTATTTTGGTTGTATTGGTCCTAATTTATCTTTTTAATGAAGACGTGTGGATATTAGTGTCCATATGAGGACTGCCGAATTACTCATCTGATTTTCTTCAAATCTTCAACGTTAATAATTAGCTGCATTACAAAATTATGGCACCCACTACACTAATCCTGTCATGTGCATTCGGGTTCAGGTGACCGGTTATGCAATTCAGTAATACTTTTCTCGGATCGCGCAGCGACGGAAGTTCTGTAATTTTGTAGTATGCAAGACTGCGGAGTGAAATGTGCAGTTATTTAAAAGATAGATTGAACAGTGCATTGCTGAGGATTTCTCAAAAGAATCTTAATGAATATAAACATCAATTCAACTTGAAACAGACAATATCATTATTCCCACTCAACACATCTCTCTACGTCACCCCAAGCATGTAAATACAACAAAACAAATTTCTAACCACATAACAGATATGTCATTACCACACACAAACATGTCAGTACCACACAAGAAAATATGTAGCAGTCCCACACACAAAATGCGTATTTGCCACATAACAAATAGATCACAACCAAACACCTAACTAAAGAAAATGTATTTCTTAATTTGGAATTAGTTTAGTTTTGTGGATGCTAAGTTAATTTTTATTATAATGTAAAAATAAATACAAAATGTCGAATATTTAGTCAGAGAATTTGACATATAACATGAGGAAAATAAAGGAAGAGCAATGGGGATATTGCGAGTCGTGCTGGTAACTATGAACACCCAGACGGCCGACCCCACAACTTGGCTCTGACTCTTCCTGTTAATATTTATGCCACTATGGTTATTTCTATGATATACACGATATATTTCTTTCAGTACTAATGGAAAGTTTCTAAAAGTACTATATTTGAAATGTCTTTTTTCTTAACCTTCAGCTGAAAGTGTGAAGTTAGTACAGTAGAGAATTATAATGTGAACCAGATTTTATAAAGTTTAAAAAATACCACATTGAAACCTGAATGCTTTCATGTGTTTACATATCTGAAGATGTGTGTAAGCACACGAATGTGTTCCGGTTTTATTTCCTTATCTCGCCGTAGTTTTTATTTTTCTTATTTGCAATCACGCATTGTATTGGGCTTCCTTCCCCGCCGGGAAAATGCCAACAACAGAACACTGGTCTCCAAAATCAGACCCCAAATTAACAAGATAACAGATGAGGGAAGTACTACTGGAGCACTTAGGCTTATAGCCAGTGAGGGTACCATCGCCCCTAAGGACGACATTACAGCACAAGCTCTGAGAGACAAACATTCATCTAGAGCTCCCATTACCAACATCAACCTCCCTGATAGTGGAGCAGGTGAAAAACATATAACCCTACAGGATGCTGAGGTGTACAAAGCCACTATGTTATTTCCACAGGACTCGGCAGGGGGTTTCATCACTTGGGGATGTTTCGGAGAGGTTATTACCTGAATTCGTCAAGTTGTGCAACGTGTGCCTGGCTGGCGGTGTCCCAGAGGTCATTAGGTCACTCTTCTTTGGTGCACCACTATGTGCCCTCCGGAAAAAGGATGGAGGAATTAGGCCTATTGCAGCGGGCAACACCCTTCGGCGTCTTGTCGCCAAAGCTGCACTGAGAATGATAAGTCAAGAGACCGCCGCATTGATAATACCAACACAGCTCGGCTTTTGTGTTGAACAAGATTGTGAAGCAGCTGCCCACGCAGCACGAGTATACATAAATAACATGTTAGATAATAAAGCGCTGATTAAATTGGACTTTGCCAATGTTTTTAACTTAGAACGGATGCTGCTCTCACCGCAGTTTCTAGAGACTTCTCTTTCTTGTATCGTTTCAAACAGTCGTGTTATAGTGGAACTTCTAAACTACTATTCGGGGACCATATTAACTCGTGTGAGGGTATTCAACAGGGAAGACCCCTCTTGCCCCTTGTCTTTCTTGTCATCAAGGAAGAATCACAGGAACACTGTCCAACGAACTCAGTATCTGGTTCTTGGATGGTGGTGCCCTGATTGGGCACCACCAGAACCTGTCCTAGAGAACATCCGGCAAATGAAAGACATTGGAGAGAGCCTGGGCCCATCTTTAAACCCTACCAAATGCGAAATAGTTACCACTAATTGACAGATCATCGAGGACATTAGTGCTGGTTTTGCAAGGAGCACGAGTCAATGATTCAACCAACAGTACTCTCCTTGGCGTTCCTCTTGGATCCAATGCCATTGTGGCATGCTAAGAGTATGTTACATTTTATTCGGCGTATGTCGCACTCCCATATAGGCTGCCTCCCAACCAGCGAACTGGGTGCTAAGGGTTTAACGATCAATATTGTACTCGTCGTTAAATCAGTACCTGGTTCATTGGACAATTACAGGCAAGCCCGCCATAGATGAAGCATCGGGGTTCACTTGCGTAAGAGAATTGACAAACTTACCAATGCTGCTAGTTGATTATAGTGTACTATCTCTGGCTTCTGTTTTTGCCATCTTTTGTCACCGTGTGGTACACTTAGTATTCAGCCTCTGTACATAGTGTACATAAGTATACATGTATTTATTTGGCAAATTATATCTAGTTAAGGAAATAAGTCATATACTATTACTGAGTTTTTTGCTCCGCTTTGAAACCCATTACGACCAGGTAGCAGGTCATACGTAATAGCCATTTATCTGATTTTTGAAAAAAAAAAATCTCACACCTCAGTTCGATGGAAGGTACGATGAAAGACACACATACACATGATGCCTTCTACCTACTCACCAGGTGCTTCTCCCTCCCAAAACTTGACTACTTTCTGAGATGCTCCCTAGCCTTCAGGAGTCCGAAACTCAAGGAATACGACTCCATCCTCAAGTCCATGCTAGAGAGTGTATTGAAGCTTTCCCTTGAAGATGGAGAGTGGTTGCAAGTCTCACTTTGTCAAGCTTGCTAGGTTGGGAGTACGCAAATCCTCCCAGGCTGCCCTACCAGCCGTCTAATGATCCTCCATAACATCAGACAAGCTAATAAAACAAGTTCATCCGTACAACCTGGGTGACTTAGCAGGAATACAGGATCATAGCTGCTCCAGTGCCATCGCCGAGTGGGAGAGATTCATTTCTCCACAACTTAAACCTAGAGCGACACTTGCATATAAAAGAGTCCAAGTGGGATGGTCCCATCCTCCAGAGATGCTGCCTATCTCCAAGTTGTGAGTGCTCACTCTGGGGATTGCCTCCTAACAGTTCCCATTTGAGCAATGGGAACATGCCTCAATCACAGACCCTCTGTATTACAGTGGCTCGCCGATTCGCTGCCCCAGTCCACACGGAATATACATGTATTTACTCCTCCCCTTGGCAGACCAAGGGGAGGAGTAGAAGATAAGCAAGTACAGAGACATAGGCCATCAGCATCAATCTGTCCCAGTGGGATCAGAGACCCTGGGAGAGAGAGAGAGAGAGAGAGAGAGAGAGGTGAGGATGGGTACAATACCAGTGTCTCAAAATAACTGTTATGTTCAGTGGACATAATGTTGCTTAATTAAATATTTGAATATATGTGAATATATATAGTTTGTATTATTATTACCTCTATTAACTATGGCGAGAGGTGTGGTCAGCCATCCATTCAGAAATAGGCCGTGGCCCCTAGGCCACTCCTAATGTACACACTTGGAAGGTTGAGGTCATCGTGTAGTGACACAATGTAGACACTAGGAAGATCGAGGTTCCCATGTAGACTAAGCCACTGCAGTGAAGTCATTTGCTCGTAGAGAGTAAATCGACTATTTCTAGGCGAAGGTTCTTAGAGCAGTTGAGAAGTGTCCTCTGCCCAGTTACATTTTGACAATTCCCGAAATTGGTTTCCTCTAGATAGCTTTAGCAAGCCTCTTCTGGTTGGCTTCAGAGTTTCAACACTGACGCATCCTACTTGGAAAACAGTTATTATTATTAATTACGTACACAGATGCAATTTATTATCGAAATGACTGTTTTTTTTTTTTACTTTTGTCTGGATTATGCACTAGGAGGGGATCCCTTGATGATTTGAAAGGATCTTCATTCCAGGGAACTGAAGGTTATTCTTTCTTTCCAGGGGGTCTAAACTGAATTTCACCCATTTTACAGGCCCAATGAGTTTAGGGCTTTCCATTGTTTATAATAAGATAATTGTCAATGGCATCACTCTTCAATAAGTATTTGCTGTGTAGATGCAAACTTTTTTTGAAGTCTGAATTTAAAAACAACAGAATGTATCTTTGGTAAGCTTTAAACTAAATAACAAAAGGCACAATACGTGACTGGAACAATACAAAATAACCCGCACATAAAAGAGAAGCTTACGACGACGTTTCGGTCCGACTTGGACCATTGACAAAGTCACTTTGTGACTTTGTCAATGGTCCAGTGGGACCGAAACGTCGTCGTAAGCTTCTCTCTTTTATGTGCGGGTTTTTTTGTGTATTAAGCTTTTTAAACTTTTAATACTAATGTGTTTTCCTTAATGGAAGCTTCACCATGATTTTGTGTATCTTTTAATGTGCCATATTTTTTTAATCAAATTTGTTTGTGAAATACGTGGAGAATGTCTCTGCCGTCGAGAAATAAGTCAGTGTTTGACTTTATTGGATTATCATATGTTAAATCTAAATAATGGAAACATTGTGTCGGTGTTTAAACTTTTGCTTATGTAACAAGCACTTTATAAAACTTAATTTTCTTAAAGTTGATCAATCATATTTAGAGGGAAAATTGGGTTGATATTAGTCTGTGTAGGTCCCAGTTTTCTTTAACTCTGTAAGAAAATTAAAAAAAAAAAAAAGACATTGCTTTTGATGCGATAATTTGAATATGACATCCGACCAGCTTAAAAACATACAACATGGTAACTAAATAACCCAACTTGTGAGTGGCTTCAAATTTATTATATTTGAGCATTTTAGGATATTGGTTGTCTTTGAGATAACCAGAAAATTACTTTTCAAGTTAACTTAAAAGCTGGGATTCTTATTGGAACTTTTAAAATTTTATTTGTGTTGTGTAGGTCTTAATATAGAATTTTATTGAAGACATGTGGATATTAGTGTTTATATGATGGCTTGTGAATGACTCCTCAAATCTTCAACATTAATAATAAGTGCGCAGCGCTGTATAGCCTTGTGGTTTAGGGCTTCTTCTGATTATAATAATAAGCTGCATTACAGACTTAAGGCGCCCCCTACACATACCCTGTCATGTGCATTTAGGTTAAGTTATGGGTCATGCAAAAATTTCGAATGACTTTGTCGGTTTGCGTAGCGACCGAAGTACTGGACATGTAGTGATACTTCTGTATTATGCAAGCTTGTGGGGTGAAAGTGAGTTTATTAGAGGTAGCCTGACTGTTGAGGCTTCTCTAAAAATTTTAATGGAATAAATATCGATTCATCTTGAGACATGGAATATTTGCATTCCACACCATACATTTCCCCACTTACATAACAAATGTCTTCAACCCCACAAAGGGTGTCAATAAAAAAAAAACAAATCTGTTCCTTCACCATTACATATGTGTCAGTCTCACTTACGAATAGTTTTCACTACAACAAATAGATCACACACAAACACCTAATGCAATAAACGTTTTCTTTTTTTGGAATTTAATTTTGCCGATGATAAGTTAATTTTTTTTTAATCAGATATACTAATTAAATACAAATATGGAATATTTTAGTGGTGGAATTTAACAACAACATGATTATTCTCCTGCTCAGACGTTGTGCTGAGCGGTGTCAGCTGTTGCTCCTCAGTCCGACACTGGTGGAGGAGTGTTTACAACATCAACAAAATGGCGACTGCGTTTCGCCGCCGTGTTAATTACTATTTGTATTCAACTAACGCAGGGATTCTATCACCGGCAAATCAGTAAATGTGTTATGCCAGCAATCATTCGTGATACTTATGGCATTCAACGTGAACCCTTGTGTGGCGTCGCCTTGAATGGAATTTACACGGATCTTCGTCAAGTTTTGTGACACTCATATGTACGAGAAGATTGTGACCCAGTACCAGGATATAAGTAAGCAAGTCACCCCAGCAGTTTCTGTCCAGTTGCATGACGTTTCACGATACTATACGTGGGTACGTGTGAAAAAAACGTGCCTTTTGAGGCATGAAGTTGATATACGTGACGTTTTTGAACGTTATGGGAAGATCCCCCTTGTCACCATGGGTAGGTGGTCTGACGGCCACTTTTTAATGGCCTTCAGGAGGGGTCATTTACGTTGAAAATGTCCCTGCGTCAGCCGATTCCTTCGTACGTTCAACTGGAGGAGTTTCGTTCGCAGGTGTACGTTACGTACCCTGGACAGAGAAACTTGCCGCCTCTGCGGCGCTCTGGATCACATGCGGCTCAGTGTGTCCAGCCCCAGCCGCCATCGGGGCTGGCCGTCGCCCTGACGGTGAGGTACCCCGTCAGCCTCTGGAAGAGGAGGTTGTCGAGACCTCCCCGCGTATGACATCATGGAGTGCTGAGGTTGATAGGGCCTTGCTACTAGAGTCTTCTTGTGTGACTCTACTGGGACTGCCCCCTTGCAAGGTGGAACATGTGAACAGTGAAATCCCTCTGCAAGAGAGGCAGGTGAGATGGAAGCCGACATTGTATCTGCGTTAAGGACCTATTAGCATCGCTGAGTCTGATTCTGTGTTGTGTTCTGATGGGGGGAAATTATGTGCAGATGATGCTGATCAGATAACTAAAGTGAGAGATTTGGGGAGAGTTCGAGTTTTCATACTGTTGAGGCAGAAATTCACAAGGAGAACACCCCAAGTACTAAACATGTCTGAAAAAATGCTGTTCTAGGAAGCGTGCGGCTACCCCGTCGACCCCGATGATGTTTTGGGACCCTGGACAACGTTCGGGGAAGAAGACGGTGGTCGGAAATCAGGGTGGGGGGGGGTTTCGCGCGAGTCCAGGACAGCAGGAATATCACGGGGATTGCCAAAGGGGGGGGAAAGTGCCTTGGGTGCTTGCCGGCGCAAAGACAAAAAGGGAGTGGTAGCCCTAGAGGAAAGCCCCCTTTAACACAGTTGGTGTGTAACTATTAATGTTAATGGTTTGAAAATCTGTCAGAAAGTGTGTGCAGGTGCGTAAAGTGGTTGAATCGTTTTGCGTGGATGTGTGTTTTTTGCAAGAACATAACCATAAAGTAGGAAGTTTGTTTGAGATGGATGGTTATGACATTTATGTGACTCATCCAGGCGTCTGAAAGGTTTGGAGGGGGCTGTGTTGATAAAAGCGCCCAGCCCGTTGTGCTGAGACATTGGGAGGAAGGTGGGGGGGTGTCGCGTGGTGAGAGTGGGGGGGATTGGGGTAGTAGAAGAGTTGGTTTTGTAGGGGTATATGGGCCGGCTGAACATGATGTTAATATTAAAAATACTTTTGTTAGAGATGTCTTGGTATATTATTTGAGGTCCCTGCCAAAAATTTTACAGTGGTAGGTGGTGACTGGAAAACTGTGTTGTGCGCCGTAAAGGGATGTTGAACGAGGGGGGCGGGGTTCTGTTCGCTTGTTTTGGGTGATTGTTGTCTGGTTGGGGTTGGTGATGTACGCGGAGGACGTGACTTTGGGATTGAGCATACTTTTGTGCGTAGGGGCTATGCAGCATGTTTAGATAGGGTGTATGTGTCTCGGCGGGTGGTCGTATCAATGTGCGTGTATTGAATGTCTTTTTCTCGACCACGGGGAGTTTTTGTGGAGCTCGACTGGGGAGGTCTCCCGCATCGTTTTAAAGGATACGGGAAAAAAAACCTGAATACGCGGATGCTACAAAGTGCGGGTGATAGGGAAACTATTCGGGGGACTTCTGGGCGTCTAGGGGGATTTAGACCCCTGGGAGGGATGGGATTTAGTACGACAGTGGGATGAGGTTGTGAAGCCTCGAATTAAGGATTTTTATGTGAATCGGTTGTAAGGAGGCCACTCGCTTGGAGTATGGTTTTCAGGGTACCTGGAGGGTCATCTACGACAATGTTATGCACAGGGAGAGGCATCGGGGGTTTTAAACCCAGTGTCTTACAAAGTCAGACACAAAGGCGAAAAAAGCGACTGAAATTGTGAGTTTAGTGGTGCAGGATGAAGTTGAGGGGTTTATGTGGGGGGACAGGTCTTAACAAAAAACTGAGGGGATAAGTTTTTATGTCGATACTTGGAGTAAGACCAGATGCAAAGTAAAGACGGTGGTGAGCATGCGATACAGGATTTGGGGGAGAGGCGTACGATGCGAGTTAAATGATTATGATCCCCTTCTCATGGGTGGGCCTATATCTGAGGCGGGAAGGTGTGGGAGGCACTACAAGGAATGAGTAAGGGGAAGGCTCCAGGCATTGATGGCATCCCTTGTGAATTTTATATCAAACATTGGGAGGTAATACGGATTTTTATGGTTCGTTTTACTCGATGCGAGAAGGAGGAGGGGGTGTTAGGTCTGTTCAGCGTACGGCGGTGTTGGTCTTAGGAAATGTGAGGTGCCGTTAGCGATTAAGGACTACCGTCCCATATCGTTGATGTGTAGGGGACTATAAATATATGCGAAAATATTGATGAATAGAATTAAGAAGTGTTTGATAAGGTAATCCATAAGAGTCAGTTTGGTGTGCCAGGTAGGTCAATGTATGATGGTCATGGGAATATAGGGAGTTTGTTGAGGAATGCGGGGTGAGGGGTGGGGGGGTTGTTTTGGCTTTAGACTGGCGAGCGCTTTTGATAGTGTGGAAAGAGGGTTCTGTGGAAATTTATGAGATGGCAGGGTTTTGGAAATGAGGTCATATGTGGGCCCGTTTGTTGTACAATGGAGCGGGTTTTAAGTACAAATTAATGGCAAGTTAGGTGTTTTTGTACACATGAGCAAGGGGCATTCGTCAGGGATGCCCCATGTTCTCAAATGTTTTTTTCATGTATGCAGGACCCTTTTTACTGGGTGTTGTGGGCGGGGGAAAAGAGACATCGTGGGGGTCCGAGTAGTGGTCGACCAACCCTTGTGGGTTATGTTGATGATACTACTGTGTTATTACGTTCACGGAGCAATTGGGTTTGTTGGGAGACTTGTTGACTATTTGGCAAGGCTACGGGGATGTGTGTTATAGAGAAAAGTCAAATTATGGGTTGGGGGAGTGGGTGGGGGATGGGGTGGATGCAGAGGGGTGGACTGTTTGGGTTTATCGTATCACTATATGTGGTATTCATTATATGCGGGAGGTCGATCAGATGAGGGCGTGCCATTCGGGGAAAGGGGTTTTAATAGTGTCTTGGGGGCGCTTAAATAGTCTACGGCCGCGACATTTTAACCCTGCATCGAGGGCGGTGGTCATTAATGTCCCGCTTTATAGCAAAGTATGGCCGTTGCGCACTGTATCCTCTGTTGCAGGGGGACGTCAAACGTCTTTTGCATAGAATTTATCGATTTTTGTGGGGTTCAGGATGCGATTGGCTCACAAGAGCGGTGGTGGAGACACCACGCATCAGGGAGGGTTGGGGGCTCATTCCTCTAGAGGTCGTGTCATGGCATTTTTACGTGAAAGCGTCGTTTTCTCCGACTGGGTAGGATGCATGGCGGGTTAAACGAATTGTATCACGACCTGCGCAGGTGGTGGAGAGGGAGGGAATTTAATTTGGTGCGACGCGAGCTTCGGTATTATTGAATGAGGGGGCGTGCGCTATGTAAAATTATGTACCTTAGAAAGGGCGGGTAGGGAGGTAGTCGTGGTGCGAGTTGAAGGATGTATCCCATGTATGCGTGGGGTGATATATGGAGGCGGGGTTCAACAGTTGCGTCTGCCTGCTCAAGTACGGGAAAGTGGTTTTAAATTTTTACATGGAATCTTGCCCTTGGGGGGGTGTTGTATAATAGGCGTTTAGAGGAAGACTGGGGTTGTCCCGGGGTGGGGATGGAGGAATCTGCTTTTCATGTTTGTTTTATTTTGTGAGACTTTAGGTATGGTACGAGAGTGGTTCAGTAGGGTTTTGGTTTGGTGGGGGGGGGAGGTTGTCGGTACTCCCGGGGGTTGAGTTTTGATGTAGGTGGGGTTGACTTGCGTGTTACAACGTTTCGGTGTCGTATGTTGTGGCCGATTATTTTTGTGTCATGGGCTATGAGGCACGTTGATGGTAACAGTAGAATTAGGGTGTTAGCAGGGACGATTTATAGGACAAAATGTCGAAATAGGTTGGTATATGAGGGGGATGGGAGAGAGACTTCCCGCCTGAATATAAAGCCTTGGAGTTACGAGATTTGAGATAGTTGCGAGTGTTCAGTGGGTAATCTAACGGGCTGGTCAGCTGTGTCTAATTGTGTTTGTCAAGTGCGTGAATGTTTTGTGTTCTCAGGGTTTATGTGCGTCTCCTATGTAACGGTGATGACGAAATATCTTACGTGCTTTGTATATACAACTTTTAGGAAAGTTTCTCGTCTTTTATGCCTCAATTACAAGTCATTGGTGTACTTTTGTATATGGTGTGCTTCCTAGCACAGTTGAAAAAGTTTTTCTTATTTCGTTTTTTTTTCCTTTATGCCGTGTCCGTGTGCTTTTCAATAATATATGTATATATGCAAGTGATGGAGCTTGAAAATATATGTGGAGGCAGTATTTTTCAATGTGTGCATCTTGTCAGTGTTATAAGTTTTACTTATAGCTGCTGGCATTTGTGTTTTTTTGAGATGTCAAATATCACAGTGTATTTTCGTTTTGTTATATTTGATATTGTCATTGTGTGAATGGGGCTTCATCCTGATCCACCTTTGAACTGTAGTGCCCATTCTTAGTCCATGATAATAACCCCGTGGTAGTCGCCCAAATTAACGTATTGTTGTGCTCTTTAAGGCACCTGAGTTCTTAGATTAAGTCTTGGACACTGTGTGGTTGGCAGGCGGAAACCACGCCTAGTAAATGCCAGATGAAGTATCCCGTTGTATAATACGGGATGCTTGTGTATGTGTGTAATTCTGTTGTGCTTGTTTTGTCACATTGTTTATTTGTATAGTGTTTATTTTCCTGTGTTTCGACTTTATTATTTATTTATATAAGAATTAGTTAGTGCCTGGTATTCGTTGGGCATATTATTTTATGCACCCATAACTATTTTGTACTGAGTTTTAAAAAAAAAAAAAAAAAAAAAAAAAAAAAAAAATCTTATTGTATAGGGGTTAATTTTGGGAAGAGCATGTACTCGTTTTTAACCCGAGATTCTGATGTAGGTCATTACTCTGATTATATACTGTGAAGGTTGTGAACCCTTTTTTATATGTCAGTCACAGTATGTTAAACTATACAAAACTGAAAGGTTTATATAATTTATATTTTATTATAGTTTATATAGTTATAGTTTATTATTGTTTATATTATAGTAGTATGTTATATGGAAAATTTGGTGAATGTATATGAGTAAACCCCTTTTAGGTCCATTACAATGTGTTGTTAAAAACTTGTTTAGTGTATGTTGTGTAGGATTGAGGATCCTACTGTACCCATTTTATATCTTGATTTAATATTAAGCTGTAAAGTTTTTTAAATAAAATATAAAAAATTTCAATAAAACGTAATTCTTATTTTGGGAAATTTTAATTTTGCCCATGATAAGTTAAATTTTTTTTAAACAGAATATATAATTAAATACAAAATATGGAAATATTTAGTGGGGGAATTTAACACACAACATGAGAAAAATAAAGGAAGAACACTTTCAATAATGGGGTCGTGGGTGGTAACTATGAGCACCCAGACGACCGTCCCCACAAACATCTCTGTGGGCTCTTCCTGTTAACATGTATGCCACTGTGGTTACTTCGTGAGAGACACGTTATGTCTTTTTTGTATTAACCCCAATTTTCTGTAGGTACTAAAAGTGAAATGTATTTTTTGTTGAATTAATCGTACTGAGGAATATATTTATTAAAAAAGTTAGAAAGTGAGGCTGACATAAACTTTTTTCTTTTTTTTTTATATTTTTTTAAAAACGTAATATTACAACATAAAAAATAAATATATAGAAAACCACCATCCCTTAACAAACAGGTATCCAAATGAGAATTCATAACCACAGTACACCATATGAATGCTCAAAAATTCGACAGTCGCTATATACATTTGGAGTCACCGAGGACGTTCTCATGCATAAATATAAATCAGTAAGAGCTTTGTGGTGCACATGTCTTTCCTAGTACAAAAATGCACTAAAAGACATGCTATAATAAATCATATACCACTATCTCCTCCACCATAATAGATATTATATAATCACATAGCTAGACCTATAGATATATGTTTAGGAACATATTTTATAATACTTAAAAAAATTATGACAAAATAATAAAACAACACATCAATACACGATGTTACTTACAGTGGTTCAAAACCCCATAATAACAATATATAAATGAAAACAAAAACAGAACGTAAAACGCTAAAACTAGGAAACATTAGTTTAACATGCAGAACATAAAACAGATGCTCATGGTAAACTAGAAATGAAACATTATAACAACCCGCATGCAACATCCCTGGTGCAAATAGTTACTGTAAGAATACAGCACACACTACAAAACCCCCCCCCCCTATTCCCAACAACTGTATCTGCCGTCACCCTCATAAACCAAATCTATAAAATTTAAAATTAATTAACATGGTTGAAAAAAGAAACATTCTGAACACGCTTATACATAACCACATTCCCGCATAAACCGAGGAAAGACAAAAGCATAAACACATGTATAACATACGTACGAAAACCACAATGAATACAGCGGTACACATAGACACAGCATACCTCTCCAAGAGCGTAAATTTTAAAACCCCCACATAACAATACAGCATAATAAAAAAGTCTACAGAAAAATACCATCACTTTTACAGAAGTACTAAGTATTAATAATAATATATAAAAATTAAAATCCAATAAAATCCAAAAAAAAGAACATAAATCAAACTATTTTAATACAGAAGCTTTCTTAAACATGCTTCATACATAGCCACATCCTGCAAGACACATAGCCACACCCTGCAAGACACAGGAAGTACATTTGTTAAAAAAAGATACATTTATCATAATAAGAAACCCTTTACGTCATCTTGCCACACAAGGGCGCTCACAGTCACATAAAGTACCTTACTAAATTAAGCTCCCTTTTTTACT
>NC_069419.1:54107099-54133664 GCF_026875155.1 Cherax quadricarinatus
GCCCTTCGGGCTTAATTTCAACACTGACGCATCCTACTTGGAAAACAGTTATTATTATTAATTACGTACACAGATGCAATTTATTATCGAAATGACTGTTTTTTTTTTTTACTTTTGTCTGGATTATGCACTAGGAGGGGATCCATTGATGATTTTGAAAGGATCTTCATCCAGGGAACTGAAGTTATTCTTTCTTTCCAGGGATCTAATCTGAATTTCACCCATTTTACAGGCCCAATGAGTTTAGGGCTTTCCATTGTTTATAATAAGATAATTGTCAATGGCATCACTCTTCAATAAGTATTTGCTGTGTAGATGCAAATTTTGTTGAAGTCTGAATAATAACAACAGAATGTATCTTCTGGTAAGCTTTAAACTAAATAACAAAAAGGCACAATACCGTGACTGGAACAATACACAAATAACCCGCACATAAAAGAGAGAAGCTTACGACGACGTTTCGGTCCGACTTGGACCATTGACAAAGTCACTTTGTGACTTTGTCAATGGTCCAAGTCGGACCGAAACGTCGTCGTAAGCTTCTCTCTTTTATGTGCGGGTTATTTGTGTATTAAGCTTTAAACTTTTAATACTAATGTGTTTTCCTTAATGGAAGCTTCACCATGATTTTGTGTATCTTTTAATGTGCCATATTTTTTTAATCAAATTTGTTTGTGAAATACGTGGAGAATGTCTCTGCCGTCGAGAAATAAGTCAGTGTTTGACTTTATTGGATTATCATATGTTAAATCTAAATAATGAAACATTGTGTCGGTGTTAAACATTTGCTTATGTAACAAGCACTTATATAAAACTTAATTTCTTAAAAGTTGATCAATCATATTTAGAGGGAAAATTGGGTTGATATTAGTCTGTGTAGGTCCCAGTTTTCTTTAACTCATGTAAGAAAATTAAAAAAAAAAAAAAAGACATTGCTTTTGATGCGATAATTTGAATATGACATCCGACCAGCTTCAAAACATACAACACTGGTAACTAAATAAGCCAACTTGTGAGTGGCTTCAAATTTATTATATTTGAGCATTTTAGGATATTGGTGTCTTTGAGATAACCAGAAAATTACTTTTCAAGTTAACTTAAAAGCTGGTGATTCTTATTGGAACTTTTAAAATTTATTTGTGTTGTGTAGGTCTTAATATAGAATTTTATTGAAGACATGTGGATATTAGTGTTTATATGATGGCTTGTGAATGACTCCTCAAATCTTCAACATTAATAATAAGCTGCGCAGCGCTGTATAGCCCTTGTGGTTTAGGGCTTCTTTCTGATTATAATAATAAGCTGCATTACAGACTTAAGGCGCCCACTACACTAACCCTGTCATGTGCATTTAGGTTAAGTTATGGGTCATGCAATATGCGAATGACTTTGTCGGTTTGCGTAGCGACCGAAGTACTGGACATGTAGTGATACTTCTGTATTATGCAAGCTTGTGGGGTGAAAAGTGCAGTTTATTAGAGGTAGCCTGACTGTTGAGAGCTTCTCTAAAAATTCTTAATGGACATAAATATCGATTCATCTTGAGACATGGAATATTTGCATTCCACACCATACATTCCACACCTACTACATAACAAATGTCTCAACCACACAAAGATGTCAATAAAACAAAACAAATCTGTTCCTTCACCATTACATATGTGTCAGTCTCACTTACGAAATACGTTTTCACTACAACAAATAGATCACACACAAACACCTAATGCAATAAAACGTATTTCTTATTTTGGAATTTTAATTTTGCCGATGATAAGTTAATTTTTTTTTAATCAGAATATACTAATAAATACAAAATATGGAATATTTAGTGGTGGAATTTAACACACAACATGATTATTCTCTGCTCAGACGTTGTGCTGAGCGGTTGTCAGCTGTTGCTCCTCAGTCCCGACACCTGGTGGAGGAGTGTTTACAACATCAACAACAATGGCGACTGCGTTTCGCCGCCGTGTTAATACTATTTGTATTCAACTAACGCAGGGATCTATCACCGGCGAATCAGTAAATGTGTTACTGCCAGCAATCATTCGTGATACTTATGGCATTCAACGTGAATCCTTGTGTGGCGTCGCCTTGAATGGAACTACACGGATCTTCGTCAAGTTTTGTGACACTCATATGTACGAGAAGATTGTGACCCAGTACCAGGATATAAGTAAGCAAGTCACCCCAGCAGTTTCTGTCCAGTTGCATGACGTTTCACGATACTATACGTGGGTACGTGTGAGAAACGTGCCTTTTGAGGCCAATGAAGTTGATATACGTGACGTTTTTGAACGTTATGGGAAGATCCACCTGGTCACCATGGGTAGGTGGTCTGACGGCCACTATAATGGCCTTCAGGAGGGGTCATTTACGTTGAAAATGTCCCTGCGTCAGCCGATTCCTTCGTACGTTCAACTGGAGGAGTTTCGTTCGCAGGTGTACGTTACGTACCCTGGACAGAGAAGAACTTGCCGCCTCTGCGGCGCTCTGGATCACATAGCGGCTCAGTGTGTCCAGCGCCAGCCGCCATCGGGGCATGGCCGTCGACCTGACGGTGAGGTACCCCGTCAGCCTCTGGAAGAGGAGGTTGTCGAGACCTCGCCGCGTATGACATCATGGAGTGCTGAGGTTGATAGGGCCTTGCTACTAGAGTCATCTTGTGTGACTCTACCTGGGACTGCCTCCCTTGACAAGGTGGAACATGTGAACAGTGAAATCCCTCTAGCAAGAGAGGCAGGTGAGATGGAAGCCGACATTGTATCTGCGTTAAGTGACCTATTAGCATCGCATGAGTCTGATTCTGTGTTGTGTTCTGATGGGGGAAATTATGTGCAGATGATGCTGATCAGATAACTAAAGTGAGAGATTTGGAGAGTTCGAGTTTTCATACTGTTGAGGCAGAAATTCACAAGGAGAACACTCCAAGTACTGACATGTCTGAAGATGCTGTTTCTAGGAAGCGTGCGGCTACCCCGTCCGACTCCGATGATGTCTTGACCCCTGGACAACGTTCAGGGAAGAAGACGTGGTCGGAAATCACGGGTGGGGGGAGGTCGCGCGAGTCCAGGACAGCAGGTAATATCACGGGGATTGCCAAAGGTGCGGGAAGTGCCTTGGGTGCTTGCCGGCGCAAAGACAAAAAGGGAGTGGTAGCCCCTAGAGGAAAGCCACCTTTAACACAGTTAGGTGTGTAACTATTAATGTTAATGGTTTGAAATCTGTCAGAAAGTGTGTGCAGGTGCGTGAGTGGTTGAATCGTTTTGCAGTGGATGTGTGTTTTTTGCAAGAACATAACCATAAGTAGGAAGTTTGTTTGAGATGGATGGTTATGACATTTATGTGACTCACTCCAGGCGTCTGAAAGGTGGAGTGGCTGTGTTGATAAAAGCGACCAGCCCGTTTGTGCTGAGACATTGGGAGGAAGGTGGGGAGGGTCGCGTGGTGAGAGTCGTGGGGGATTGGGGTAGTAGAAGAGTTGGTTTTGTAGGGGTATATGGGCCGGCTGAACATGATGTTAATATTAAAAATACTTTTGTTAGAGATGTCTTGGTATATTATTTGAGGTCCCTGCCAGAAATTACAGTGGTAGGTGGTGACTGGAACTGTGTTGTGCGCCGTAAAGATGTTGAACCGAGGGGGGCGGGGTTCTGTTCGCTTGTTTTGGGTGACTTGTTGTCTGGTTTGGGGTTGGTTGATGTACGCGGAGGACGTGACTTTGGGATTGAGCATACTTTTGTGCGTAGGGGCTATGCAGCATGTTTAGATAGGGTGTATGTGTCTCGGCAGGGTGGTCGTAATCAATGTGCGTGTATTGAATGTCTTTTTCTCCGACCACCGGGGAGTTTTTGTGGAGCTCGACTGGGGAGGTCTCCCGCATCGTTTTAAAGGATACTGGAAACTGAATACGCGGATGCTACAAAGTGCGGGTGATAGGGAACTATTCGAGGACTTCTGGGCGTCTATGGGAGTAGACTCCTGGGAGGGATGGGATTTAGTACGACAGTGGGATGAGGTTGTGAAGCCTCGAATTAAGGATTTTTATGTGAATCGGTGTAAGGAGGCCACTCGCTTGGAGTATGGTTTTCAGAGGTACCTGGAGGGTCATCTACGACAATGTTATGCACAGGGAGAGGCATCTGGGGTTTACCCAGTGTCTTACAAAGTCAGACACAAAGGCGAAAAGCGACTGAAATTGTGAGTTTAGTGGTGCAGGATGAAGTTGACGGGTATAGTGAGGGACAGGTCTTAACAACAACTGAGGGGATAAGTTTTTATGTCGATACTTGGAGTAAGATCCAGATGCAAAGTAAAGACGTGAGTGAGCATGCGATACAGGATTTGGGGAGAGGCGTACGATGCGAGTTAAATGATTATGATCGCCTTCTCATGGGTGGGCCTATATCTGAGGCAGAGGTGTGGGAGGCACTACAAGGAATGAGTAAGGGGAAGGCTCCAGGCATTGATGGCATCCCTTGTGAATTTTATATCAAACATTGGGAGGTAATACGGACTTTTATGGTTCGTTTACTCGATGCGATGAAGGAGGAGGGGGTGTTAGGTCTGTCTCAGCGTACGGCGGTGTTGGTCTTAGGAAATGTGATGTGCCGTTAGCGATTAAGGACTACCGTCCCATATCGTTGATGTGTAGTGACTATAAACTATATGCGAAAATATTGATGAATAGAATTAAGAAAGTGTTTGATAAGGTAATCCATAAGAGTCAGTTTGGTGTGCCAGGTAGGTCAATGTATGATGGTCATGGGAATATCAGGGAGTTTGTTGAGGAATGCGGGGTGAGGGGTGGGGGTGTGTTTTGGCTTTAGACTGGCGAGCCGCTTTTGATAGTGTGGAAAGAGAGGTTCTGTGGAAATTTATGAGATGGCAGGGTTTTGGAAATGAGGTCATCATGTGGGCCCGTTCGTTTACAATGGAGCGGGTTTTAAAGTACAAATTAATGGCAAGTTAGGTGTTTTTGTACACATGAGCAGGGGCATTCGTCAGGGATGCCCCATGTCTCAAATGTTTTTTGCATGTATGCAGGACCCTTTTTACTGGGCTGTTTGTGGGCGGGGAATAGAGACATCGTGGGGTCCGAGTAGTGGTCGACCAACCCTTGGGGTTATGTTGATGATACTACTGTGTTATTACGTTCACGGGAGCAATTGGGTTTTGTTGGGAGACTTGTTGACATATTTGGCAAGGCTACGGGGATGTGTGTTAATAGAGAAAAGTCGAAAATTATGGAGTTGGGGAGTGGGTGGGGGATGGGTGGATGCAGAGGGGTGGACTGTGGTTGATCGTATCACTATATGTGGTATTCATTATATGCGGGAGGTCGATCAGATGAGGGCGTGCAATTCGGGGAGGGTTGTACATAGTGTCTTGGGCGCTTAAATAGTCTACGGGCCGCGACATTTAACCCTGCATCAGAGGGCGGTGGTCATTAATGTCCTGCTTTATAGCAAAGTATGGCACGTTGCTGCACTGTATCCTCTGTTGCAGGGGGACGTCAAACGTCTTTTGCATAGAATTTATCGATTTTTGTGGGGTTCAGGATGCGATTGGCTCACAAGAGCGGTGGTGGAGACACCACTGCATCAGGGAGGGTTGGGTCTCATTCCTCTAGAGGCTCGTGTCATGGCATGTTACGTGAAGCGTCGTTTTCTCCGACTGGGTAGGATGCATGGCGGGTTAAACGAATTGTATCACGACCTGCGCAGGTGGTGGAGAGGGAGGAATTTAATTTGGTGCGACGCGATGCTTCGCGTATTATTGAACATGAGGGACGTGCGCTATGTAAAATTATGTACCTTAGAAAGGGCGGGTAGGGAGGTAGTCGTGGTGCGAGTTGAAGGAATGTATCCCATGTATGCGTGGGGTGATATATGGAGGCGAGTTCAACAGTTGCGTCTGCCTGCTCAAGTACGGGAAGTGGTTTTTAAATTTTTACATGGAATCTTGCCATCTGGGGTGGTGTTGTATAATAGGCGTTTAGAGGAAGACTGGGGTTGTCCGGTGTGCGGGATGGAGGAATCTGCTTTTCATGTTGTGTATTTCTGTGAGACTTTAGGTATGGTACGAGAGTGGTTCAGTAGGGTTTTGCGTTTGGTGGGGGGGGAGGTTTGTCGGTACTCCGGGCGTTGAGTTTTGATGTAGGTGGGGTTGACTTGCGTGTACAACGTGCGGTGTCGTATGTTGTGGCCGATTATATTTTCGTGTCATGGGCTATGAGGCACGTTGATGGTAACAGTAGAATTAGGGTGTTAGCAGGGACGATTTATAGGACAAAATGTCGAAATAGGTTGGTATATGAGGGGAGATGGGAGAGAGACTTCCCGCCTGAATATAAAGCCTTGGAGTTACGAGATTTGAGATAGTTGCGAGTGTTCAGTGGGTAATCTAACGGGCTGGTCAGCTGTGTCTAATTGTGTTTGTCAAGTGCGTGAATGTTTTGTGTTCTCAGAGTTTATGTGCGTCTCCTATGTAACGGTGATGACGAAATATCTTACGTGCTTTGTATATACAACTTTTAGGAATGTTTCTCGTCTTTTATGCCTCAATTACAAGTCATTGGTGTACTTTTTGTATATGGTGTGCTTCCTAGCACAGTTGAAACGTTTTTCTTATTTCCGTTTTTTTTTCCTTTATGCCGTGTCCGTGTGCTTTTCAATAATATATGTATATATGCAAGTGATGGAGCTTGAACTATATGTGGAGGCAGTATTTTTCAATGTGTGCATCTTGTCAGTGTATAAGTTCACTTATAGCTGCTGGCATTTGTGTTTTATTGAGATGTCAAATATCACAGTGTATTTTCGTTTTGTTATATTAGATATTGTCATTGTAGTGAATGGTGGCTTCATCCTGATCCACCTTTGAACTGTAGTGCCTATTCTTAGTCCATGATAATAACCCCGTGGTAGTCGCCCAAATTAACGTATTGTTGTGCTCTTTAAGGCACCTGAGTTCTTAGATTAAGTCTTGGACACGTTGTGTGTTGGCAGGCGGAAGCCACGCCTAGTAATATGCCAGATGAAGTATCCCGTTGTATAATACGTGATTGCTTGTGTATGTGTGTAATTCTGTGTGCTTGTTTTGTCACATTGTTTATTTGTATAGTGTTTATTTTCCTGTGTTTCGACTTTATTATTTATTTATATAAGAATCTAGTTAGTGCCTGGTATCTCGTTGACATATTATTTTATGCACCCATAACTATTTTGTACCTGAGTTTTCAAAAAAAAAAAAATCTTATTGTATAGGGGTTAATTTTGGGAAGAGCATGTACTCGTTTTTAACTGAGATTCTGATGTAGGTCATTACTCTGATTATATACTGTGAAGGTTGTGAACCTTTGTTATATGTCAGTCACAGTATGTTAACTATACAAATCTGAAAGGTTTATATAATTTATATTTTATATAGTTTATATAGTTATAGTTTATATTGTTTATATTATAGTAGTATGTTATATGGAAAATTTGGTGAATGTATATGAGTAACCTCTTTTAGGTCCATTACAATGTGTTGTTAAAACTTGTTTAGTGTATGTTGTGTAGGATTGAGGATCCTACTGTACCCATTTTATATCTTGATTTAATATTAAGCTGTAAAGTTTTTTAAATAAAATATAAAAAAAAATGCAATAAAACGTAATTCTTATTTTGGAATTTAATTTTGCCGATGATAAGTTAATTTTTTTTAATCAGAATATACTAATAAATACAAAATATGGAATATTTAGTGGTGGAATTTAACACACAACATGAGAAAAATAAAGGAAGAACACTTTCAATAATGGGGTCGTGCTGGTAACTATGAGCACCCAGACGACCGTCCCCACAACATCTCTGTGACTCTTCCTGTTAACATGTATGCCACTGTGGTTACTTCCGTGAGAGACACGTTATGTCTTTTAGTATTAATCGCAATTTTCTGTAGGTACTAAATGTGAAATGTATTTTTTGTTGAATTAATCAGTACTGAGGAATATATTTATTAAAATGTTAGAAAGTGAGGCTGACATAAACTTTTTTCTTTTTTTTTTATATTTTATTTAAAACGTAATATTACAACATAAAAAATAAATATATAGAAAACCACCATCCCTTAACAAACAGGTATCCAAATGAGAATTCATAACCACAGTACACCATATGAAGTGCTCAACATTCCGACAGTCGCTATATACACTTGGAGTCACCGAGGACGTTCATCATGCATAAATATAAATCAGATAAGAGCTTTGTGGTGCACATGTCATCCTAGTACAAAAATGCACTAAAAGACATGCTATAATAAATCATATACCACTATCTCCTCCACCATAATAGATATTATATAATCACATAGCTAGACCTATAGCATATATGTTTAGGAACATATTTTATAATACTTAAAACATTATGACAAAATAATAATACAACACATCAATACACGATGTTACATTACAGTGGTTCAAACCCATAATAACAATATATAAATGAAAACAAAACACAGAACGTAAAACGCTAACACTAGGAAGCATATAGTTTAACATGCAGACATAAAACAGATGCTCATGGTAAACTAGAAATGAAACATTATAACAACCCGCATGCAACATCCCTGTGCAAATAGTTACTGTAAGAATACAGCACACACTACAACACCCCCCCCCCCCTATTCCCAACAACTGTATCTGCCGTCACCATCATAACCAAATCTATAAAATAACATTAATTAACATGGTTGAAAATAGAAACATTCTGAAACACGCTTCATACATAACCACATTCCTGCATAACCGAGGAAAGACAAAAGCATAAACACATGTATAACATACGTACGAAAACCACAATGAATACAGCGGTACACATAGACACAGCATACCTCTCCAAGAGCGTATTTAAACCCCTACATAACAATACAGCATAATAAAATAGTCTACAGAAACATACCATCACTTCACAGAAGTACTAAGTATTAATAATAATATATAAAAATTAAAATCCAATAAAATCCAAAAAAAAGAACATAAATCAACATATTTTAATACAGAAGCTTTCTTAAACATGCTTCATACATAGCCACATCCTGCAAGACACATAGCCACACCCTGCAAGACACAGGAAGTACATTTGTTAAAAAAGATACATTATCATAATAAGAACCTTCACAGTCATCTTGCACACAAGACGCTCACAGTCACATAAAGTACCTTACTAAATTAAAGCTCCATCTTACTCATACAGTTTCTCAACCCCTCACTTCGTATAACACATGTCATTAAAAATTCCCTGACACCAAGCCACTCACTTGACCTACACAACTCTCATTACACCTCTTGTCCTCCAAATGCACCAATCACGCCCGCGCCTTCCTCAAGAAGCCAGCCTCGTCACGTTCCCTGAATTTGTAATGCCCATAAGTCCTCCACTCTAAAGCTACGATATCCATCTGAAAAATTGGAATACCATCTATTCCCAGTGATATCCTTATTCCTCCTTTGTGTCCCATAAAATATCGCTGCCAGGGCCCTAATTCGTTCCCCCACCGGCGCTCTCCGTAAAACCCACGACGTATACACGAAGTCGGCTACCAGTATACCCATCGCATTTTGTACCGGCACCCCCCCCCCCCATCCAAGCTTAATGCCCGTAGAACAGAAATACCCCCCACCCACATACGTAAAACCCTGCTAAAACCACTCTCTCACTGGTTCCAACCTTTCACAAAATATACTGCATGGAAAACAGTGTCAATACCCCCACACTCACAACATTCCCGTCCCTCCTGCACACGCCTATTACCTAATACCTCCCCCGACGGCAATATATTATGGAGAAATTAAACATTACCTCCCGCACCACAGCCTTCAATCACAACCCTTGCAGGCGCCCCATACGTCACTCCATGCATACATCGGATACAAACCCACAACCTTAGCAACTAGCTCCCCACCACCCACACAGCCAGTGTTCTATCTTAACCCCGCAGGGTTACCTTGCATAAACACAACAACCTCAACATTCCCTCGCTACACTGAACATCCCTACCCCTCGCCCAACGTACCAAGTCCCTTCTCACCCATGCCAAACCTGTACCTGCGATTCTGCCCTCCCTCAAATAACTATGTTTAACGTACATACCCAACAACCTTAGATGCAGCGCCATTAACCCCAGCCCTCCCTGGCGTACCGGTAAACACACAACATCTCTCGACAACCAATCACAACCCGAACCCCAAATATAGTGATAAACACGCTTCAACAGACGCTTCTCATCACATGTTTCCAAGGGATATATACCTGCCACATGCCATAGCTTACTATACAGTTTCACATTCACCGCAATAGCATGCTGGTGCAGCGTCAAACCTGTACGCAAACTCGCTAATCTACCCAAAACCCTATCTACAGCTTCTTTCGAATTCACCTTCCGCGCCTCCAGGATATTTTCCATGTGAACAACCCCACATACCTTAAGTCTACTTTCCAGGGACCAACTTTCACCCTGTTCGTATACCCCACCCACACCATCCCCACCCTCAATAACATCGACTTGCTCTCATTAAGCGTCGTCCCTGTTGCCATGCCAAAACTCTCCACCAACTCACTAACCCTAGGTAAATCTTCAGACCTTCTAAATAGCACTGTGGTGTCATCAACATATCCAACGATCCCCGGTTCCACAGACACCCCATCCCACTCCATCCCTTCCCGTACGCCCCAACGCACAGCCCTATAGAACGGGTCCTGGAGTAATGCAAAGAGAAGCTGCGACACAGGGCATCCCTGCCTTAACGTTTGTGTTTGTGTGTGTATGTATGGTGGATATTTTTGTCGGTATGTTTGAGCACACTCTTCTATATATGTACTCATGGGCCTGGACAAAAAAAAATGCAAATGTGAATGTGGATGTGTATGTGTATGATCTTTGATCTTTGGAATGACAGCAACACGGGTGTGTCATTCATACGGGAACACAACTCACCATCTGACAATCAGGAAATATTCCCAGGAACTCTGATCGAGCTATTGCGAATTTATTCTCAGATACCTGTTATTTATGCGAATTATTATCATCATTATTACTATTTTATTATTATTATTATTGAGTTATGTGGACGGTACCTAGTATGGACAATCCACATTAAGTAAGTTTAATTAGGCACAGGTTCACATAAGTACAGTTATTATACATAGTGTAAATTGCCTAGGATACCCCCCCCCCCCCTCCAAAAAGAAAAAGGTCCGAGAAAGTGACTTACTTCCGTTGGGGGACCTTGTCCATGCAGGATAATATGAGTTCACATAGACTAGACGTTGTTTATGGGCAGATGGGTATTTCCCGGCTGCTACGGGTAAGGGCGAGCAATGTGTGTGTATAACTGCTTTGGATTCGATTCTGTTTAAAGCTGTGCTGAAATTACTACCCCGATGTGTTAGTTATTGAACCAAATATATGAAATTGAAAGGCTTGTATTTGCATATACACAAAGACAAAGGCATCAGAACGAAATAATAACCAATCTAAAATACGTTTCCTGCAGTATGACTGTTGGATTATAAAACAGTTTCCAGTTAATTCTCTTTTTTTCCATGATTACTTATTAGATTTTTAAAGGTTTACTCTGACAAAACAAGAACACTCCTGTATTGTTAAAGGCACAAAGTGTTTCTGATCACATATTGGTACGTTATTGTTTCAGCATTTGTGAATGTCAGTAATACGTTTATTCTAGATGATGATTTAATAAAGATCTTGGGGGTTAAATTTTGTCTAAATATTTTTAAGGACATTTTATATATATAATTATATTATATATATATATATATATATATATATATATATATATATATATATATATATATATATATATGTCGTGCCGAATATGTAAAACTGGTCAATTAGCAAGAACTCATTTAAAATTAAGTCCTTTCTAAAATTTTCTCTTATACGTTTAAAGATATATTTTTTTTCATTAATGTTGATGTAAAAATTTATAATTTTGCACCAAAAGGAACTTAGAAAACTTACCTAACCTTATTGTAACAAGCTAAATTTATTTTAGCCTAACCCAACTAGATATATTTTAGATTTGTTTACAATAATTTAATACTTAACAAACACAGTGAAATATATTTTTTTTCGTTAGGTTCTGAATGATTTTGGCGAAATTATTGCATACATAAATTTTCACTTGTCCTATATGGCAAGATGAGCGTTGCTATTTAAGCCAAGATCGCAAGTTCTGCCTATTCGGCACGACATATATATATATATATATATATATATATATATATATATATATATATATATATATATATATATATATATATATTATATATCATACATCATACATACATATTATATATATATATATATATATATATATATATATATATATATTATATATATATATATAACATACATACATACATACATTTATATAACATACATACATACATAACATACATACATGCATACATGTGTGTGTGTGTGTGTGTGTGTGTGTATAGTGACGAATAAGCATACAGGCGAGTTATTTTTTTATGTCTTTGTTAGAGAAAAATATCTGTCAGTCTTAAAAAATATTGGAAGCCTAAATTTTTAAGGGAATTCGGTCTACATACATTCATACACACTGTACATACATACTGTACATACATACTGTACATACATACAAAAGCATTCATGCATACATAAACATATGTTCACCTACATACATATTTTTTCATTGATGCATGAGAATAGTGGCAGGACAGGACAGGATTATAGTGCCTCCCTCGATGGTTGCTGTCTATGGTAGGATGGAAGTGCCTCCCTGGATGGTTGCTGTCTATGGTAGGATGGAAGTGCCTCCCTGGATGGTTGCTGTTTAAGGCAGGATGGAAGTGCCTCCATGGATGGTTGCTGTCTATGACAATATGATTTTTACCTCACTGGATAGTTATTGTCTGTGGCACGAAAATGGTACCATCCTGGATAGCTACGTTCTATGAAAGGATGTCATTTCCTTCCAGGATGGTTGATATGCATAGCAGAATGGTAGTACCTTCCTGAATGCTTGCTGTCTATAGCAGTATGGCATTACCTCCCTTGATAGTTACTGTTCATGACTGATGGTAGTACCTCCCTGGATGGTAGCTATCTATAGCTGAAAGGTATTGTTGCTGTCTGAGACAGGACATTACTACTTTCTTGGAAGATTGCTGTATGTGGCAGGACAGTAGTACCTTCCTTGATGGCTGTTGTCAATGGCTAGACTGTAGTACTTCCTTGGAAGGTTGCTCCCTATAACAGAATGGTAGTAACTGCCTGAATGGTTAGTATGGCAGGGCAGAAGTACTTCCATAAATGGTTGATGTTTATGGCAGGATGGTAGTAGTTGTCTGAATGGTTGCTATCTGTGGAAGGATGGTAACCTTCCTAGATTGTTGCTGTCTGTGACAGTTCATTAGCATCTACCTGGAAGGTTGTGGCAGGACAGTAGCATTTTCTTGAATTGTATTGTCTGTGACAGTAAGTAGTAGTTGTCTGCAGCATGTTAGCAGTACTTCCCTGGATGTTTACTGTCTACAGCAGGACAGTAGAAACTCACTGTATGGTTACTATATGTGTCAAGACAGAAGTGCTTCCCTAGATAGTTGTTGTCTGTGCAGTAGCTTGACAATAGTGCCTAGCTGGATGGTTGTAGTCTGCGGCAGGACAGTAGTACTTTTCATTGTCCTCATCGCCTCCGAGCCGTGTGGACGAGCTGCGCAGACGCTCCTGTTTGAGTTTGTTTTGCGCAGTTTACCTGATTGAGCTGCCCCTACTTTTTGGTTTGGGTGGAAACTTTATTTTCTAAAAACAGGGGCGCTAAATTGGGCGAAAAGAAGAATCAAAAACTGCCCTGTATTGAGATGACCCGTGGTGCTTTTCACAGGTTTCCAACAGGGATTTATTATTCCAGCGATCATTCGCGATATTTAGGGAATTAGAAAATGAGGAGATTTTTGTGGTTTTCGCTTTTAAATGGAATGACAAGAATCTTCTTTTTAAAATTGAGTCTGCCCAAGTCTACGGGGGCAGTGGTCGAAAGTATCAAGAGATCATCTTTACCGGTTAAAAAGGGCCTTTTTGTCGGGGGAGATTTCACGATGTATCTACATTACCCCTGGGGTTTAAAAAAACAGGAATGTGCCTTTTGGGGGGAAATGGATTTTGATTTTTACCGGGTGAACTGGGGTATTATGGGAGGGGTTCACGAGCCACAGCAGGGAGAGGGGAAAGGGGGACCGTATGCAGGTGGCGGGAAAGGCGCGTAAAACAGAAAAAAATGACTTTTCGACACCCTTTTCCCTTTAATATATTGTGTTAAAAGAATTTAAAGGACTCAAGTTATGTAACGTATGCGGGGCAAAAAACGTACGTGTCGGTATTGGGTCATATAAACCACATCGCGGCGCAGTGGGGGGGAAACGAAGGGGGGTACCCGGACAACAGAAAACGGCAACAGCGGGCGGTGGACGGGTTTGGGCGAGGGAGCGGAACGTCCCCTGTACACCCCCCCCAAAAAAAGGGTTTGTATGGGTGAGGAGGGGGACAAAAAAAAAGGAGCTCAAATGGGCCAATTGGGAAAGTTAAAGGAGAATCCGTCATTGGACTTTCAAAAGGTTTTTGAGGAGAAAATCCCTAATATGGGTGAAAAAAGGGCGGGTTTTTTGGTTTAAAAGCGTTGGATAACTTGTTAGGGGAAATGGGTTTCTAGATAAGGTGAAGCCCCAGGCTTATTTCGGGGGAAAGGGGGTGTGAATATGGTATGGCAGAAAAAGGGGGGTTTTTGTGGGACGAGAGAGTCAAAAAGGATTGAAGGTTTGCATGCAGTAGAGGGGGGAGGTGCATCAGGAAGGGTTTTAAAGATATAAAAAGGGCAGGGGGGGAAGGGGGGGGACACGGACAGGGATGCAGCATCATCGGATTTGATGATGTGCTAATTTCCGGGCCCACCCCCCCGGGGAAAAAGTAAATGGGTGGATTTTTACGGGAAAAGAGGGAAATTGGTAAAACCCAAAAGGATAAAAGGGAAATTCCCAAAGGTGTTTCCCCAAACCAAAGGGGGGAGGGACAGAGGTGTTGAAAAACAAAGGGGGTTAAAGTAAATCCCGGGGAAAAAAAGGGAAAAAAACCCATTTTTTGAATTAAAGTTTTTTACTATAAATATTAAGGGGTTTGGGAGAGCTGGGGAAGGAAGTTTAAAGTGGTTTAATGAGTATTTGGGGGGACTTGGTGTGGATGGTTTTCCCTTGGGGGAACAAAATTTTTAGGCCTGGTTATGAGTTGGATATGAGGGGGTTAAAAATGTGTACATGGAACATGCGACCTTTTTAAAAAGGGGGGGGCTGCCTTTTTGGGGTAAAGGAAACTGCCCGTTTATAGTAAGGCGTATAAAGGGGGGGGGGGGGAAGGGTTTTTTTAAAAGTGGGTTGGAAATTTGGGGGGGTGGGTTTTCCTTTTGTTTAGTATGGGGGAAAAGGTCCGGCTGAGGGTTTTGCGTGAGTATTAAAACAAAAATTTGGCGGGACGTCCCGGGTTTCTTTTTTTTTACGTGGTTTACCGAAGTTCCCAAAAAATTTGGCGGAGATTGGAATTGCTTTGGGATAGTCGAAAAAGATTTTGGACCCCAGAGGGGGGGGGGTTTGTTTTTTGGGGGTATTTTTGGGGGGATAAAACTGCCCGGGGGGGGGGGGTTTTAAAGGATGTGTGTGGGGGGGGGGGAGGGTTTAGAGCCATCCCTTCATTAAACGATTTTATGCGGCGAGGTTGGACCAAAAATGTACGTGTTTTTGTGGGGTTTTCCTGTGCGGAGGGTGGATGTGTTTAGATGTTTTTTTTTTTTGGGGATCTTAGGGATTTGGGTTTTAGATGTGGAATTGGGGTTTGGCCCCTCGGGGGGGGTCCTCATTTTGGAAATTGAATGTAAATTTATTAAAGGAGGGGAATTAGTCTTTTGTCTTTTGGGACAAAATTGGGGATGTTTAGTGGTAGAAGCACCAGGGGATGTTCCCATGGTTATTTGGTGGGAAAAAATTAGTTTAAAAAAACTTTTTAAAAAAAGGAATATTTTTATTAATCGGGGGAAAAGAGATTTTAACAGTTAAAATTAGGGTTTTTAAAAAATATTTAGGGGGGGCGGTTTGCGCGCCCTGTTATGCAAAAATTTAAGGGGTAATTACCCTTTGTTATTGAAATTAAAAGTTTTTGGGGAAAAAAATTATCCGGATTTTTCCCAAAAGGGAGAGGTTTGAGGGGGGAAAGGGCCCTTAAAGGGGCGGGATGGGAGGTTTTGTGGGGAGACGGCCGCGGCGGGGTGTGTTGGGGGAGTAAACCCCAAAAACGCCCGCAAGGCAATGGAGTTAAGGGGGGTTAAAATGTTCGGGGTTGGGGTATGAAAGGGGTTATAAAGTGGACCGGGTGTTGCGCCCGACTGAGGGTATGAGTGGGTATTTTGATGCTTGGGTTAATTTTGAAAACCCCAATGTGTGGGAATAATAAAAATAGCATTAAAAGTAAATTTGGAAAGGTTTTGGGCCCCCCCCCCAGTGTGATTTGACGAGCAAGTTCGATTTTTTTTGGAAGGGCAAATAAGGGGTTTGTGCGGAAGGGGAAAGGGCTTTATCCGGGGCGCAATTAGGAAAGGACCCAGGAATTGAGGGTTGCCCAGTTGATTTTTTATCCCCAAAATTGGAGCGTTTTAAAAGAATTTTTTTTAAAGATTATTCAATACCCTTAAACGGGTTTCGGGTTTTTTTGGGGGCAAAAGCGCGGAGGGCTGTGGTCGTTTTAGTCCCAAAAGGTGACCAATTTAACAATTAAAACTATGTGACTTTCCGTTATTGTTTTTGGTGATTTTTAAGTTTTTTGGCAAGAAATTTTAGCTAACAAAAAATAAAAAAGGTCCGGGGTTTTAAAGTGATCAAAAAGGGGCAATATTGGGGTGCCGGGAAGGTCTATGTATGAGGGGGCAGGGGTTTGTTTTAGAAGTTTTTTTGAAAAAAAGAGTAAAATTGGGGGGGGGGGGGGGGTGTTGGCTATGATTGGGAGGCGGATATGATAGTGTGGGAAAGGGAAGGTTATGGAAAAATTATGAGTTGGCAGGGGTTTGGAGAGGAAAATTATATCGGGGCCCAAAATTTAATGTATAAAGGATGCATCCTTGGGGGTGCGGGGAAATTGGAAGGTTGGAGAACAAATTCAGATGAGCAGGGGTTAGGTCAAGGTTTTGTCCCCTTTCACAAATTTTTTTGCATGTTTACAGGACCCCTTTTTAGAGGAATTAGGGTCTTTTTGGGGCAGAAAAAGGGGTTTTGGGGACAAAAAGGGGGGGGGGGGGGGCTGGCTTGTTGGATTTTTGTTGAGGGACAAAACGATTTTATTAAGTGGAAAAGGGGTTTCCCCAGGGGGTTTGGAAAGTTAAAAATTTTGTTTTTAAAAAGGGCCCTTCTGGTGTAAATTTAAATTTTTAAGGAGAAAAGGGAATATATGGATTTTTGGGGATGGGTTTAAGTGGGGAATGTAAAGGGTATTTGGGAAAGGGGGAAAAAAGGTGGCCCAAAATTTTACTGATATTTTGGGGATCTTTTATGTAAGGGGTTTATCAAGTTAGCACAACAAATAAATTCAGTGCGTTTTGGGTAGATGGTTTTCTAAAAGCCCATCAGTGGGTTAAAAGTGCACACTTTAACTTTGCATCAAAGGAAATTACAACGAATGCCCTTTTATATAGTAAACTTTGGCATGAAAGCAGCAATATATCGATACTTCGTAGTGAGTTACAAAGGTTACAAAAGCCCCTTTTTAAAGTTTAAATTTTGGGGGGTACGGGAAAGCAAAAAAGGGTTAGGTGGACCCGGTTTTTCACACCCCGGGTTTGGGCCCCGAGGGGGGCTGGGTTTTTATAGCTTTTGGGAAAAGGGGGATTATGAGTGTGTATTTGAAGTAGTTATAAGCGGGGGGGGGGGGGGGGGCGGGGGAAGGGGGATTTCATAAGATACGGGCAGGATATGCAACGGTTTGGGGGTGGGGGAGGGGGGTTCATAATCGGTTTAGGGAATGTTACGGGTCATCTAAAACATGAGCCGATCCTTCCCTATTAAAATGGGGAAAACCCTTTATGGGGGGGGAAAGGGAAGGCCGTTTGGTTAGCAGTGGTTTGAAGGGGGTTTATCCCATGTATGTTGGCGTTAATATCTGGGGGGGGTTTGAAAAAATTACGTTTTTTAATAAAAGTACGAGAAGTAATGTAAAAGGGTTTTTACATTGGGGTCTTACCCCTCTGGGAATTTGGTTTTTTTTCCATAAGAGAATACGGGGGGAGGTGGGATTAAAAGCCAAAGGGTTTTTTGGTGGAAAGGGAGACTGTTTTACTTTAGGGTATTTTTGCGAAAGTATTTTAATAAAAGGGTTTTGGTTTGGGGAAAAATTAAAAAGTTTTGTGGGAGGGGGGGGGTTTTGGGAGGTTTTTGAGGGTTTTAAGCTTTAAAAATTTGGTGGGGTGAATCAAAAGGGGAGAGAATGCGGGGAGGGTATTTTAAATTTCAGAAATTTTAAATTTAATTTTGGCTTGGGCTATGAGAGGAGCGAACGTGTGTGAAAGATTAATGCATTAACCAAAAACTTTTTTAGGCCAAAATGTAGAAATAAGGAGGTGTTTTGGGGGGGATGGGGGGAGGGGGTTTAAGTGAGGGTTATAGGAATTTCAATTTACGGGGGTTTTCGGGGGGTTGAAAGGCAGGGGAAGGGGGGGTGAAATGGGGGGTTTCCTAGAATGGGCGGTAGCATGAAGAGTTTTATGGAAAGTTTTATGAAAGGAAAGTTGGGGGTTTCAAATTTTTAAATTTTGTTCCGGTTTTGTCAAGTACAATCAGTTATTTTGGGGAAATTTTTCGACTTATAAATTTGTATGTGTATGTGGGAATTTTATATGCATGGTTGTATGTGTGTGTGTTTTTGTGTATAATGTTTGTGTTATGTATATATATTTTATATATAATTTTTAAAATTTTATATATGTATATATTTTATGATATATTTATTATATATATGTATATTTTAATATTTTTATATTATATATATATTAATATAATTTTATTATTATATATTTATTTATTTTATATTTATAAATATGTATTATGTGTATATGTATGTATTGTAGGGAGGGTTTTCCCTTTTTTGTAATTACCTTTTTTGGTTTTTTCATGAAAAATTTTTCAATGAAATTTAATACTTTTTTTCCCATGCGCATTTATGATTTTGAACAATGGAAATTTTCAATTGGCTTTTTATGTTTCAAAGGGGTTTTAAATTTTCACTGTATTTTTTTTAAACACAATTGATTTTGGGCCAATTGAAGAAAAGTGTGTTTTGATATTTTTTGGTATTGTTTTTCTTTTTTTTAATTTTTCTAGGGTTTGGGGGTAATAATATGTATGTAGTTTTTGAGTTTTTTCGAACCCCTTTAAATTGTAAGAATTTGGGTGAAGTTTTTAAAGGTTTAGTTTACCCTAAAATTTTAACTGACGGTTTTTAAGTTTAAGGGGTTAATTAGACAAAAATATTTATTTATTATTTATATGTATTACATGAAGGGAAATTGAAGTTGATTTTTTAAAAAGGGGAAAATTTGGGGTTTTTCCCTTTTTTTTTGTTTTTTTTTCTCTTTAAAGGGAAAAACAAGGTTGAATCATGTACACCCAAAAAATATGGGTTTGGGGTTTGTGGTAAAATTTTCGGGGTTGTTAGACATTTATAATACCAAGATTTAAAAACTAGGCTTAGGTTAGGGGGGGAAAAAATTTATGGGAAAAATTTTGGGGAAAGTTTTTGATTCAAATGCTCTTTATTATCAAATTGGGGGAGAATGTTTCTAGTATTGGGGAATTTTTGAAAAATGCTGAGTGAAAATTTAAATTTTAGGGACGATGTGTAATTAATGTGCACACCCGGGGCAGCCTGCGCGGACCGTGAAGTTCTCATGGACCTGTATGGTCGGTGTAGGTTTCGGCCCTTTGGGTTTTGTTCTTGACTCATTGGTTAAAATTTTTTCCTAAATTTCTTTCCCTGTCCCCGGCAGAAGGGGAAATTTTTTTTTGTAACGACATAATGAAAGTTTACTTGTTTTTTTATTATTTAGTGTAAATTAAGGCAAGGATGATTAAATTTTTAGGAAGAAATTAATATAGGTTTGCATGTTTTTTTTCCCAAAGTTAAATTTTAAAATGTAGCTAGTATAGGCAAATTTTTAAACTTTGGGATTGATTTTAATTTGTAATATGTTTGGGGGTTTTTTGTTATATTGTAATGTTATTTGTTAATGTTTCCCAAAATCTAATGTAACGTTTTTTTTAGTTATTGTTATTAAATTTTTTCTTTAAAGGGTTTTTCCTTTTGTCTATTGTCTATTGTTGGTTTTAAATAAAAATAAAAAAAAAAGTAGAATTTTTTTTTCTATCCCTTTACATATTTTAAAATTTGGGGAAACCCCCTTTTATTTTTAAGGCAGTGGTAAAGGGGGGGTAAAAAGGGGTTTATCCCAAGTATGATTTTGGGTAAAAATTAAAATTGGGGGCGTTTTTTAAAAAAATTGCGGTTTTTAAAACCCAAAGTACGAGAAGTTATGTATAGATTTTTTCATGGGGTCTTAAAGTCTTTTGGAAAAGGTTTTTTTTCCCTAAAAGGAAAACGGGGGATGGGATATGCAAGGCTTGTGGTGGGTTGGAGACTGTTTTTTTATGGTTTTAATTTTCGAATTTTATTGAACTAATAAAGGGGTTTGGGGTTTGGGGAAGGTAAAAAAGATTGTGGGAGGGGGGGGTTTGCAGGTGTTGAGGGGTTTTTTGCTTAGGGGCATAAAGGGGGGGTTTAATCAAAAGGTAGAGAATTGCGGGGAGGGGGATTAATTACGGATTATATTAAAAATATTTGGGCTATGAGAGGGGCGCAAGTGTGGAAAGGGAAATTTAAAGCGGTTTAAAAGCAACTTTTTAAAAGGGCAAAGTGTAGAAAAAAAGGAGGTGTATGGGGGGAGATGGAAGAGGGATTTAAAGTGAGGGTTTTAGGGGAAATTTCAAATTACGGGATTTTACGGGGGGTTGAAAAGGGAGGGAAAAGGGGGATGGGGAAAAGGGCTGGTTTTTTTTAAAAAAATGGGGGGTGGTGATGTTTTTGATTTAATGTTAATGGGGGTTAGGGGCCGGGGTGCAATTTTAACATTATTTGTTCCCCATGGGTTTTAAGTTTTAAAAAGTTTAAAATCTGGAATTGTTTTGACTTTTAAAATATGTATGAATGTTGTGTTGTGTTTTGGTGTATAAATATGCATGTGTATGTATGTGTTGTGTATGTGGGGTTTAAATTTGCATGTGTTTGTATGGGTATATGTATATTTTTTTTTATATTTTATTATTAGGGATATATATATATTTTTTATTTTTTTTTTTTTTATTTCCCCTGGCCGAAATTTCCCCCAAGGCAGGGGGGCCGAAAAAAAAAAAAAAAATTTCACCTCATTCACTCCATCCTGTTTGCCGAAGGGTGCTTTAACTACAGTTTTTAAAATGCAAAATTAACCCCTCCTTCCCGAGTGCAGGCACGTAATTCCCCTCTCCAGGACTTTAAGTCCCGGCCCGCCCGGGTTTTCCCCCGAAACCCCCCTTTTAAAGTTACTTTTGCTCACACTCCAACAGAGTCAATTTAAAAAAACCATTTGTCTCCCTTCATCCCATCAAACACGGTTTAGCCTTTCCTGCTGGAAAATCCAAAGCCCCCCGCACACAAAACCCCCTTTACCCCTCCCCGAACCCTTCCCAGGCCCGGAAACCCCACCCGCCCTTCCCTTCCCCTACAGACTGAACACTCTTAAGTCATCCTTTTTTCGCCCCCCCCTCTCTACATGTCCGAAAACCCCCTCAAAAAACCCTTCCCCAAACCCTCTGGACAAAAAAATTTTGGGAAAAACCCCCCCTCCTCCTAACTTCCAAAAATACGAAATTTTCTGCATTAAAATTCAAACCCCCACATTGCCCTTTTAGACATGACATCTCCACTGCCTCCAGCCCTTTTCCCCGCTGCAAAAAATTCATCACCCACGCTTTACACCCTATAAGAGCGTTGGTTTTAAAAAATTTACTCCATACATTCCCCTCTTTTTTCCCCAAGGACAAAGTTCTTTGTCTCCACGACTCCCAAGGGCACCCCTCACTCCCTTTTTTCCCCCATCAATTCTATGATTCACCCCATCTTTCATAGACCCATCCCCTGGGCACGTCCACTCCCCAAATTTTCTGGGAAAACCCTTCACCTCCTCCATACTCTCTCCCTCCAAATCGGATATTCAATTTTTCATCACCTAATCTTTTTGTTTATCCTCATAACCTTACTCTTTCCTGTATTCACCTTTAATTTTCTTCTTTTGCACAAACCCTACCAAATTCATCCACCAATCTCTGCAACTTCTCTTCAGAATCTCCCAAGAGCACAGTGTCATCAGCAAAGGCAGCTGTGACAACTCCCACTTTGTGTGTGATTCTTTATCTTTTAAACTCCCGCCTCTTGCCAAGCCCCTCGCATTTACTTTCTTACAACCCCATCTATAAATATATAAACAACCACGGTGACATCACACACCTTTTTCTAAGGCCTACTTTTACTGGGAAAAAATTTCCCTCTTTCCTACATACTCTAACTTGAGGGCCTCACTATCCTCGTAAAAACTCTTCACTGCTTTCAGTAAACCCACCTCCTACACCATACACTTGCAACATCTGCCACATTGCCCCCTATCCACCCCGTCATACGCCTTTTTCCCAAAACCAAAAAATGCCACAAAGACCTCTTTAGCCTTATCTAATACTGTTCACTTATATGTTTCACTGTAAACACCTGGTCCACACACCCCCCACCTTTCCTAAAGCCTCCTTGTTCATCTGCTATCCTATTCTCCGTTCTTACTCTTAATTCTTTCAATTATAACTCTACCATACACTTTACCAGGTACACTCAACAGACTTATCCCCCTATAATTTTTGCACTCTCTTTTATCCCCTTTTTCCTTTATACAAAGGAACTATGCATGCTCTCTGCCAATCCCTAGGTACCTTACCCTCTTCCATACATTTATTAAATAATTGCACCAACCACTCCAAAACTATATCCCACCTGCTTTTAACATTTCTATCTTTTTCCCATCAAACCCGGCTGCCTTACCCCCTTTCATTTTACTTACTGCCTCACGAACTTCCCCCCCACTCACAACTGGCTCTTCCTCACTCCTACAAGATGTTATTCCTCCTTTCCCTATACACGAAATCACAGCTTCCCTATCTTCATCAACATTTAACAATTTCCTCAAAATATTCCCTCCATCTTCCCAATACCTCTATCTCCATTTAATAACTCTCTTCCTATTTTTTAAATGACAATCCCTTTGTTCTCTAGGCTTTCTTAACTTGTTAATCTCACTCCAAAAAATTTTTCTTATTTTCAACAAAATTTGTTGATAACATCTCACCCACTCTCTCATTTGCTCTCTTTTTACATTGCTTCACCACTCTCTTAATTCTCTCTTTTTCTCCATATACTCTTCCCTCCTTGCATCACTTTACTTTGTAAAAATTTCATAAGCTAACTTTTTCTCCCTTACTACTCTCTTTCCCTCATCATTCACCAACGCCCTCTTCCCCTCCGCACCACTTTCCTGTAACAAAAACTTCTGCTGAACATTAACATTTCATTTTTTAAACCTACCCCATCCCTCTTGACCCCATTTCCCCTTGTTTCATTAGCCCATCTATCCCCCAAGCTGTTTATTTCTTACCCTAACTGCCCCCTCTTTTATTTTTAAAAAACCTTCACCTCTCTCTTCCCTGATGCTTTTTTTTCCCTTGATCCACCCTTTTTTCTCTCAGTGTAGTAAAACTAGAAAGTGATTGATATATCTGTGGCCCCCTTTTAAAAACAGTAAATCCTGAAGTCTACCAAGGGGCTTTTTCTCCATACAAAACCCAAAAAACTACTTCATTTCCCCTAATCATATCGTGTATACTTATTTATCCTCTTTTTCTTAAAATATGTATTACCTAAACAAAACCCCTTTCTATAAAAAGTTAAATAAAAGGGCTCCCATTATCTTTTACACCTCACCCCAAAATTATCCCCACCCTCTCTAAAAGTTTTCTCCCACTTTAGCATTCAAGTCCCCTCCCCTTACTCTCTCCTTGGTTCAAAGGGTCCTATACATTCACTTAAAAATTTCCCCCCCCTCTCTCTCCCTGCTTCCTCTTTCTCCCGGTGCATAAAGCTTATTATGACCCATTTCGTCCAACCTTTACTTTAATCCACATAATTCTTGAATTTCACATTCTATTTCCCCTTTTTTCCTTCCCTTCTGATCATTTAACATTCTGTACCCCTTCCTTTCTCAACTCTCTCAAAACTCCGATTTTAAACCCCTTTTTTTTCCCCCCCCCTGAAACTCTCCTACCCCCCCTTTTTTTGTTTTGCTTAGGGCCCGGAAAATCCAACTTTTTTTCATTATAACACAGCAATCATCTGTTTTTGTCACCGCACTACATCCCCGACATTAAGCAACCCGTTTTATAAAGTTTTTTTTTTCCCCTTTTTTAGTAATTGTATAAGGAGAAGGGGGTTTCTAGCCATTGCTCCCCCATTTTTGTCGCCTCAACGACCCAATGGCTTACGGAGGGAAAATTTTTTCCACTTCCCCATGGACAATAAAAAAAATATATATATATATATATATATATAAATAAAAATATTTTAATATAATAATATATATATTATATATAAAATTATATATATATATTAATTAAAAAAAATACATATTATATATATTATATATTTATATATATTTATATATTATATAATAAATATTAATATATTATATATTATTAATGTGTGGTGGTGTGTTATTATGTTTATTTTTTTAAAAACCTTTAAAAGGTTTTTCTCAGAACATTTTCAATGATATTCAATACATATTTCCTATGGTATTTAGGATTTTGTACAATTTGTAAAAATCAAAAATGGCTTTTTTATGTTTCAGTTTTAATTTACAATTGTATTTTTTGTAAGCACAATTGATTTGGTGCCCAAAAGAAGCACAGTGTGTTTTTTGATTATTTGGTATTTTTTTTTCTTTTTTTAAATTTTCTAAATGGTGGCAATACAGTATGTAGTTTAAGAGTTTTACGAACCCCTTTTAAATTGTAAAAATGAAGAATTTATTCGTGGTTTAGTCACGTAATTTTAATGACGTTGGAATTTTTGTGTTTTAATTTGACAAAATATTTATATAAATTTTTATATGTTGTACCCGAATGGGAAATTGAAGTCTGATTTTTTAAAAATGAAAATTTGGGTTTTCCTTTTTTTGTTCTTATTTTTTTTTGGTAAAACATGGGGTTTTATCATTTACACCAACAAAATGGTTAGGGGTATGTGGTAAAATTTTTTTGTTGATTAGACATTTATAATACTGATGGATACTAGGTTGGTTAGGTAAATTTATGATAATTGTGGAATGTTCTTTGATTCAAACGCTTTTTTTTAGCAAATTGGTAGAATGTTTTATATGGCAAAATTTAAAAATGTTTTTGCTAAATCTAATTTTAGGTCGATGGTAATGTACAGTGCACACCTGGGCGAGCGCGCGCGGACCGGCATTTTCATGGACCTGGGTCGGTTTTAGGGTTTTTTTGTTGGGTGTTTTTTGCATCATTGGTTTAATATCCATATTTCTTCCGGGTTTTTAGAGCAGAAAGGGTTTTGTCTGTAACGAAATAAGAAAGATATTTATTTTATTTTTAGTGTAAATTTAAAAGCAAAGGAGGGTTAATTTGGGAAGATTTAAATAGGTTTTCATGTTTTTTCGAAAATTAACTTATCCACATTATCTATATAGGACAGTTTTAAGCTTCGGTATCTGATTTTATTGTAGGTTATAGTGGTCTATTTGTTAATTGTTTGTTATTCGTTACGTTTAATATCAAATGTAAAGTTTTTTCGTTATTGTTTCAATATTGTCATCTTTTTGGTTTTTCTTTTTTTCTTTGTCTATGTTGGTTTTAAATAAAAAATAAAAAAAAATAGTACTTTTCTTTTATTTTTGTCTGTGGAAAAAAAAAAAATAGTGTACCCCCCTGGGTGTGGAAGATCAAAAAACTTTTTTGGATGGGTTTTTTCTGTGGCGAAAAGTGGAGAAAAAATTCAATAGATGGATTGAGAGGAGTATATAGTAAAAATGTTTCATTGCCGGGTACTTTTTTAAGTAGGGTAAATCAAACTCCCGCTATTCCCGCCTTTTTTCCCCCCCCCCGAAAATGATTGCCCTTTCGGTACTTTTAAGTAGGGGAAGTCTAGCTCCCCCTATTCCCCTTTTTTCCCCCACCCCGAAAGTGATAGTTTGAGCCGGCTGCTTGTTTAGTTTGGGTCACTAGCTTTCCCCCTATCCCTTCCCCCCCTTTTCCCCCCCCCCCCAAAGGTGAGTGTGGGGGTCCGGTCCAAAAAGTAATCACT
>NC_069419.1:54134164-54146664 GCF_026875155.1 Cherax quadricarinatus
ATTACTTGGCCCTCACCTTAACAAAACGACGATCGATACTTAATATAACCATATCAAGAAAATTACACTTAGATCACAACATAATAGAGGTACAGACAGGGTTCCTGATCAGCAAAAATTGTGATCAGTCATGAGGGAGTCTTCACAAAATTCAACTTCAATAACAAAAATATACAATGGCAACAAGTTAACTATGTCCTAAATGAAACAAGCGGGGGAAGATATCCTTAAAAAAACACAGATCAGAACTTTTGCCTGGGAAAAAAATAACTCTGTGGCTTGGAGGTTGCTCAAGGACATTCCATTGAAGAAAAGAAAGAGCAGATGAAATTAGAGAGAGACGCTCTCTTTTCAGACCAAGGCGAAGAGTCCAGAGCTGTGAGAGGGGCCAATATGTTTTGAAATAGGAAGGGAGGCACTGGTCAGAGAAATAGCAAACATCGAATTAAGCTTAAGGAATCTTACAGGAGACAAGAATTCAGGAAGAACCCTAAAAGTCATAAAGAAAATTTTAAAAAAATATATACTTCTTCTCTAATGCAAAATCTAAGAGTAAAACAACAAAAAGTACTTTCCCCCTTGCTTAGACAAGATGGGACGTACAAAAGATGACAGCAAAGAATGAGTGAGATACTGAAGTCCAGTACGACTCAGTGTTCGTGAGCCGAAAACCCCCACACTAAGGATCGACAATCTAATTGAATTCTTTATGAACGAACCCAAAATTTAGTCATCTCAGAAATCTCTGATATTACCCTAACACCAAAAGATTTTGAATGCAGTAAATGACTTTGCCCTTGCACTCTGCCCCATGTCCAGACTCGGGGAAACCCCCATGTTCGTCAAGAACTGCAAGAAGCCCCTGTCACGTGCCTTCAGCATTCTTTGGAGACGGAGCATGGACACAGGGGCCATCCCACCCCACTAAAAACAGCGACATAGCCCCACTCTTCAAAGGTGGCATTTAAAGAAGTTGCAAACAACTACAGACCGATAGCACAAACATTCCATATCAAAAAAATCTTCCCAAGGGGTTTTAAGAAGCAAGATCACCAACCACCTAGATACCCATCACTTACACAACCCCGGGCAACACGGATTTAGAGCAGGTCACTCCTGGGCCTGTCCCAGCTATGGACCACTTTGAGAAGGTCCTGGATGATTTTAGAGGAAAAAACAAAATGCGATGTAGTATACACAGACTATTCTATTCCTCATCCTTATGTAACAGAGTGACAGAGATGTAAGCCCTGTCTTCCCTTTTTTGATGACACCCGATTTCCATTTACAGTGTCCCATCGAAGACACTGCAAGACTCCCGTCGGACATTAACCCACATGTTCAAGTAAGAAACATAAGAACATAAGAAGAAGGAACAATGCAGGGGCCACTGGCCCATGCGAGGCGGGCCAATTCTCCCACTGGCTTTAGTCAACGCCCTAACCTTATTTAGGTCGGGTCAGGTCACATTCACTTAAGGAAGGAGCATGGCAAACTGACCTAGTAGCACAAGCTAGTCTAGTTCAACTCACTCACCCACACCCACTCTTGTATTTTATCTAAAAGCATTTTTAAAACTACACAATGTCTTAGCTTCAATGCGCACTCGGGAGTTTGTTCCACTCATCCACAACTCTATTACCAAACCCCTGCTTTCCTATATCCTTCCTGATTCTGATTTTTTTCAACTTAAAGACATTGCTCCGAGTTCTGTCTAAGCTAGATATTTTTAGCATGTAATTTACATCTTTATTTATTCTGTTTTCCTTTCATACACCTCAATCATATCCCTCCCTAATTTTACGCCTTTCAGTCAAATCCTCATAGGGAAGATTTCTGATACATGGGATAAAACTTTGTCATCCTCCTCTGTATATTTTCCAGTGCATTTATATTCATTCTCTAATACGGTGAACAGAATTGCGCAGCATAATCTGAATGAGTCCTAACCAAAAGATATGTAGAGCTGAAGAAAAACCCTGAGGACTTTTATTATTTATACTTCTTGATATGATGCCAAGGATTCTGTTAACTTTATTCAGATTACTGCTAACCAGAACTCCTAAATCATTTTCGCAATCGGTAATATTAAGATTAACATTATTTAGTTTATATGTGTGCATGGTTATTTTCTGTCCAATATTATTGAGAACTTCGCATTTGTCTATATACATTAAAAACTGCATCTGTCACTTCTCCGACCACTGCATCAGTTTATTCAAATCATCCTGGAGTGCTCTAATTTCCTCATTAGAATGAATTGGCTGGCCTATTTTGGTGTCATCAGCAGATTTGCTTATGTCACTATTGATTCCCTCATCTATGTCGTTTATGTAAATTGTAAACACAACTGGGCCCAACTAACCCTGTGGAACACGCTTGTGAGACCCGATTCTGATTTCTCCACAATCTATGCAAACTCCTCTGCTGCCCTATTTGTCAAACCCATGCCTTACCAGGAAAAAAAATTCTTCCTATTGTGTGCCTTAGATTTCCCAATAGCATATGATGTGGACACTCTATCGAAAGCCTTATTCGAGGTCCATATATACACAATTACTAATATTCAATACCATGAATCTACCCTCCCAAATACCTTTGTTGATGAAATGTTAGTTAATCGTAAAGACAGGAGACGCTCCTTAGTAAAACCGTGTGCTGAGGATTCATTAATTCAATTTATGCCTTTCAAATGGCTACCGAATTGCTTCGGTAATTATTTTATTCCATAACTTCCCACTATGGAGGTAAGGCCTTATGATTTAGTTCGAAGCTAAGGACTGTCACCTAGCCTTGTAAGTAGGTATTAAATTTTGCCATTTCCACTGTTGGTACTATGCCAGTTTGCAGTATATTATTGAAAAGATTAGCCCACCAAAAAGTATGCTAAGTTCCTCTTTACATTCCTTTATAAATCTTGCCCCCCCCAAAACAGTATTTCGGGCCGTGGGGATTTGTTTGCTTTAATTTCTATATTTGTCTGAGAACATGATCAGGGTTTTAGTTACTGCTATCGTGCATAGTTTCATTTCGTCCTGTTCTACATCATTTATTTATTTCGGGAATTTTGTAGTAATCTTCCTGAGTAAAAACTGAGAGGAAGTAAGTGTTGAAAAGTTCCCACATTTCCTTATCACTGTCAGTGATCTGACCAGAGTTACTCTTAGTTGGCCTATTTATGTCCCTAATTTACTTCGTATACCTGAACGAACCCTTTTTAGGTTAGTTTTCGATTGCCTTGCGCCTTTAGCCTCATATCCCTTTTTGCTCCTTCTTATTCTCTTTTTTTATATTCTCTTTGAACTGAATATATATTGATTTTTTATTGTCCTTTCCCTCTTTGGTAGCCTCTTTAATGGGCCTCTCTTTGACCAAGGGGAATGTGTTTTAATCTTCTTTATATCCACTTGGGATCATTTTTTGTTAGATATTAATTTTCCTACTTGGAAATTAAGTGATTTGTGATCACTTTCCCGAAGCTCATCATTAACCTCAAGACGATTAATTAGTGATTATTTGTTGCAAGAGCGAGATCAAGCAGGTTGTTTCGCTCTTAGTTGCGTTCTGTCCAAAAATTGTTTAAAGCAATCTGAACCCATATCAAGAAAGTCACTAGACTTAAGATTTCCTGTCAACATTGGAGGAAGCTTACTCAGCCCTGTAACAACTTCAGACAGTATTACTCAAAGTTTATTCTCTATAAGGATTACAATGCTGAGTTTACAGAAATTTGGTTATTGTTGGTTTACATCGTGTAAAATTGTGATTACAGGTGATACCACTAGAACGTTAGCATGGTAGGACATTGGGCATACTAGTTTTATTCTTAATTGTAAAATATTAATCAAATTATGAGTAAGTTGGTATTATGGGCTAGTGACTTAATTACAGTTTATGAGTGTAGCAATGTGAATGCTTTTGTTTTTTGGCACAGTATATAGTTTCAGTATTGCGGTATCACGGATTCATTATTTAGACTGAGATTAATATTTCTGTTTTGCGTCAATGGATTTTTTTTTTTTTGTAATGCTGATGTTGTTAATGTGTGTATTATCCACCAGGTGGTATTCGTTTTGTAGTTAGTTTGACGGGGTGTATCAGGGAGATAAGATGTTTTCTAATGGTAGTTTTTGAAGGTGATGAATGTGTCTGCTAGTTCTAGAGTTCTAGGTAGGGTATTCCAGATTGTTAGGTGTTCTCTCCTTTTTTTCTTTGAATACATTGAAATTTTGTAAGGTTTAGTCGGAACGGGGAATGTCGTAGAGATGTTTGTGTCTGGTGTTATGCCTGTGGGTTTTTTCTGTCACAACTATCAAGAAGCTTTTTTTTATTTTGTTTCAAGGTTGATATTAGAGTTTAAGGGCCTTGTAGATATAGATTGCACAGTAGTAAAGTGTGGATGTACTGAACTGGGAGTAAGTTTAGATCTTGAAGAGTGGGGGGGGTGTGCTCCAGGGATGGGATTTAGTGAATCTATTCTTACTGCAAGCTTTTTGTTGGGTTATTATTGCTTTAGGTGGTTGCTGCAGTTGATCCCCAAGCACAAATAGCTAGGTGGTATGGATAAATAGTGAGTGGTTTAGTGTGAGAAGGGCATTTTGCGGCACTTTAGTATTATCTTGGAGAGGATCCCCGTTTGGATTTTTTTGGCTAATGCTGGTTTGGGTGCTGAAAATTGGGTTGTTGTCAAGGTTTAACCCTAGAATTTTTCCCCCCTTTTTTCTGGTAATTAGAGTGTTGTCAATTTTAAATGTTAATTTGTGCATCTCCTGCTCTGCTAAAAAACAAAAATTTTAGTAAGTTTTGTCGTGTTAGCGTAAGTTTTGGCTGTATCCAAGTCGATATTTTAATCACCCTCCTATTAAATGGTGTTGAGGGGGGCAAGATTAGGGTGAGAGATGACATAAGTCGTGCATCAGAAAAGAAATGGGTTTCAGGTTTGGGTTATTTTGGAAGGTCATTGAGTATTGGGGGGCCCGGGGCCCAAGGAACCTTCCCTGGGGAAACTCCGTATCAAGGGGCCCGGTTGTGTGCTGTGTCTTTTAATGGTGACGTACTGATCCCTATTAGTAATGAAAAATTTGAAATAAGAAAGGGCCCAGGGCCTCTTATCCCGTAGGGGTCAATTTTGTGGAGTGGATTTGTGGTTTACTGTGTCAAAAGCTTTTTTGGTCATAAAAAACCCTAGTGGTATTTTATTTTCATGCTGTGTAAAGGAAATCTGCATTTTTTGATTTCATCATTAGTTTTTTTTTTCTGAATCCAACTGGCGGGGTTGAGTATGTTTTTAAAGCGTTATAATGAATACAGTCTCTTTTCACGAGTTTTTCAAAAAATTTTGGATGCAATGGTAAGTTAGAATTGGCCTATGTTGTTTAAAACTGTGGGTCACCCCCTTATGTTTTGGGTAACCCCTTTCCATTTTAGTTTGTTTCGGGAAGGTGCTAGTCTCTATTGATTGTTAAAAATAATGAAATAGGGAGGGGAAAGGGGGCGCCCCTTGTACAGTAATGGTGGGACAGAGACAGATTTCCCGAGTTATTTTTAAGTGACTTTATGATCCAATGACTTCCGGGCTCAGTTGGGCAAATAGAAGGAATTAGGGAAAAAATTCCTCTGGTAGTCCCGGCATGGGGATTGGTATGTGGGATTTTACTGGCGAGATTTGATCTATGTTTGAGAAGAAGTCTTTTTTTTTAGCTGTGTCAGTGGGATGTAGTGGTGTTTCATTAGGTTTTGTTAGGACAATATTTTTGGTTTTTTCAGTTTTGGGGGGGCCCTAGAATTGAGAGGTGTTTTCCCGGTCTTTTTTATCCCTTTAGTGTCTGTGAACTACTGGGTGTTAGTTTTTTGGTTTTTTTATTACTTTGGGGAGACTGATGAAAAGTGTTTAAGGTTTCTTTGTGTATTAAGCCCTGTCTATATTGCTTTTTTATATTGGTTTTCTTTTCAAGGATTTCGAATGGGCTGGTTAGCATGGGCAACCAAGCCGTTTTTTTTGATCTGTTTTGTTTTTATGGACAATGTTTGTTGTAAAGTCTAAGTAAAAATTTTTTAAGAAAATGTTGCCAGCATCAATACCATTGGCCCTTTGGGGAATTCTGTAGGCCCAATCAACAGTCTCTGGTCAGCTGTGATTCCCTTTCTGAGGGGTCGTATGGGAAATCTAAATGAGGGCTTTGTTGATTCAAGTGGTGGTTTATAATGTTTGTCAGGGGAAGGTAGGGGAGTGGTTTTGTAGTGCCATCTGTGATTTCCCTGATTTAAGGGGGGCTAGATATTGGTCATATGTGGTCTTTTGGTTGACTTGTCTCGTGAGCGGTTTGGTTTTGTTTTTGTTGGTATGAGAAGTGTGTTTTTCAATTGTTGATGAAATCAGTTACGGTGTCATCTAGTAAGCCAAGGTTGATGTTGAAGTTCCGCTAAGAGAAGGTGGTGTTATTTATTTGTCTGTTTGTTATTAGTGCTTTAATTTTTCATGAAATTTTTGGGGTGTTTGTGTGAGGTATCCGGGAAATGGCACCGATTGTTTTAGGCGTCTTTAGGTTTTTTACAGTAAAATTAGCAAAAATGTATTCCCCATATTCATCACTAAAGCAAGTGGTGCTAAGACAAGATAATTGGTTAGAGTAATAGATTGCAATACCACCCCCAACTTGGTTTGTTCTGCAGTTGTGAATTGCTGTGTATCCTGGTAGAGGGTAGATATCTATTGTGTCCTGCTTAAGCCAGGTCTCAGTAAGAATAATGCAGGAGAAGGGTGTCTTTAGTGATTCAAGGAGTGCTAGGAGGTCATCATAGTGTTTGCTTAAGGACCTGATGTTGTAGTTAAGTACTGATAGACTTTTAGCATTGTTTAGGATAGTGGTGGCTTGTGATGCTGTGTAATAAAGGCAGTTACTTTCCAATAGGTTTTGATTGGGTGTCAGATTATGGAGGTTTAGATCAGGGTCAACGTGATCAATCATCTTCTAGGTTTAAAATTATGGTTATTTATATCCTGAGTTGTGTGTTGAGTTCTACTACTGATATCTGTAGTGGTTGGAAGTTTGGACAAGTATATAGCTAGAGTATTTTGGTCATGTAGGGTATAGTCACTACTACACATAATGAAGTTGATGTTGTCTGTGTGTTGTGCTGGAATGAACTAAAGTACAACTAGGTATAAACTAGTAATATAAAAATACAAATTAAAAATAGAACAAGACTCTCACTTGTAATTGCACTAAGGTCTAATAATGACTTTTGTGGAGTCTATGTTTTGAGCTAGAGTGAGCTAAAGTACAATAGGTTTAATCTAATAATATAAAAGTACAAATTAAAAATAGCACTAGTCTCTCACTAGTAATTGCACTATGGTCTAATATAGTGAATTTGGTATTGACTATGTCTTGAGGTAGAATGAGCTATGGTACAACTGAATTTAATCTAATAATATAAAAATACAAATTAAAAGTAGCACCAGTCTCTCACTAGTAATTGCACTATGGTCTAATATAGTGAATTTGGTATTGACTATGTATTGAGCTAGAAAGAGCTATAGTACACAAAACTTTAGTCTACTAATATAAAAAAACAAATTACAAATAGCACCAGTCTCTCCAACTAGTAATTGCCACTATGGTTAGTATAGTGAAATTTGGAATTTTGAACTATGTATTGAGCTAGAATGAAGCTTAGAGTAAAAAAGAACTGTGATTAAATCAAATCATATAATAAAGGCACAAGACTCTCAATTGTAATTGCACTAAGGTCTTTATATACAGTTGTTTACAAGAATTAGAGTATAATTAGATTTAAATTGACAGGATAAAATGCACAAATTAAGGTAGCAAAATAATAATAAAAAAAAAAAAAATCGTCAAATCCTACTTTACCTCTCGAAAAGTAAGGACTCATCGCTGAACGAATCTTTTCTTAGATGCACTTTCTGACGCGCTAGTCATCTGTCCTGAGTAATATTATCTAAAACCGTAGGATCAGAGGTATTACTAGGATTTTGGTGCCTTTGTTGCTCGGAAGAAGATACAACTTGTGTGGGGGCGCCAGCCGCACGACTGTTTCTCGTATCTCTTTCCAACTTATAGCAATACTCTCTAGCATGTCCTTTTCTGTTACAAATAGGTACATTTAACTTTTCTTCTTCTCGATAATCGCTTTCTGTCTAGCCACAGAGACAGGATTCAGGATTGTGAGTTTTCCTGGTAAAGGTACGAAAGTTTACAGTAGCGGTACATCAGGGCGGCAATGAGCAGTGATTTATGTTTGCCAACTTCTAGGACAATTTTTAGTACCTTGTTTCTGTGTTTTAGTACGTACAAGTTTTTGAGAAATCTCGTAATTCTCTGCTAATGCTGCAGTTTCCAGGAATATCTAGGGTAGTATGATTGAATCCCAAGATATTCTTGTATGTCAGCGACATACATTTGTTTTGTTAAACTCTTCGTGTAAGTAACAACTGAACAAGACGTCGTTTGTTGTTGGCACTTGGCAGCTACACCATCTCTCAAATTACACTTTCTTTCTCACGAGCAAACTCTACACACAGTTTGATTTGTCGAAGTTGTAAACGTACGAAATGCGTTTTGATAACTTACAGATAACAAGTTAGATGTCTCTTAGAATAGTTTGTTTTGACGCATTCATAACTCATGCCATTGGCAAATGGTAAAGCAGCAGTACATGTTTGAGCTTTCCTGTCAAAGCCTGTTGTGCAACAAGGATAGCCCAGAGTGCTTACGTGGGCAGTTCATAACAGTGCATGGTTCTCAAAAACAATCAAAATAGGTGTCTAAGTCACTTTCCAAAAAACTTAGGAACCATGGATGCAGCTTTCTGGCACATTGTGCCTGTGATCTCTCAGTCTGTTGGTCTTCCAAGACGAACATTTTTCTCTTTGGAAAATCTTTCTTCGTTCAATTTTCCTCTGTGCCTCTGTTTTTGGCAGTCTGAACAGAATGGAGCGTTCTAACCTCTCAAAACTGTTCCTGAGAGATAGGCCCAGTAGGTAATGGAGGAGTCAGGAATCTAACGTGGTCTGGACGGTCCTTAGGTCGGGACACTTCGTCCAGCCGACTCTAGAGAGTCTAGATCTGGTCTAGGATAAGGTAGATACAGTAGTAGCATACACTGTACTAGTATTAGGCTGAGTCATTACTAACAGCTATACTCTGTACTAATGTGTCCAGTGAGGCGGGAAAGGCGTGAGCGAGGTTCCTAGGCTCAGACTCTTATGCCTTAGTTGCTCTTTCTGCTTCATCAACTTGTCATACTTTTCCTAATTCTGAATCGGAATCATAACAGAACATCTCTGTATGAGCAGGAAACAATATATCTTTAATTAATGCTCTGACAGTTTTCTGCGGTGTAATTCCTGTTTGTCCACACCGAGATATTTGGCTACTCGCCAACAACGTCTGAAGTTATAATGTACTCAAAATCAGACAGAAGTCAGAGTATCATTAACTGTTTACTTTGGAATACATCACAAAAAAATAAATGTATACGAGGAGAGAATTATGGGAAATATAATACTAATAGGAATTGTAGTGTTGGTTGTTCTTAGCGCTAGAAACTCAAACCAGTATTTCCATCTCCATGGATAAGAGATTCAGTCAGGTACATACATCCACCTGGTATGTTGTACAAGACTAAACTCAAAGTCCCCTTCAGATTTAAGGAAAGTACTCCACAGTGTATGATTCATAGAGTTACTGTTGTCAAACTGGACAATTTCTCCAACACCTTGGATCAAGAGCCTCCGGCCAGGGCCCCCAATTTGTTACAAAAAACGCAATTCTAAAGAAAGCTTAAGATCTCCAGTGACATACTACGAAAGTACCTGCCCTTCTAGATCCACCTGTTACTGGGTTTTTGTAACAAGTCCAGTATTCCTGGTCCATTATCCATTAGAATTCAGGTATGAATTATTAGTGCTTTATACGATTACAACTGGTAGGGTACTTAATAGAGAAAATAATATTTAATAAATTTATTAAGTATCATCTAGAGGTATATTATCAAATTAAATTAAATTAATCAATTCAAACAAAATAATAATCACTTCTCTTGTATACAATAGTATTGTGCTGAAAGCACATATCACATTTATAATTCTTAAGTACCGTCTGGTACATTAACATTTAATAAGATATTACAAATATGTACAAGTAAGTTTGTGTATGTGTGTGTAAGTGCTCTAAGTAGTTCGTTATGTCTCAAGACTTGACTAGACTTAAACAAGTGACTGACAAAGTCCTCAAATAAACTAACTTCCCGACCAACTGGCAATCAGAACAGTCTGCTTGAACAATAAAAAGAATGCTAAGCCCAATAGCAATATAACAAGCAACTGCGACACAGAATCAGGAACAAGGAGATAATATAACGACACTAAGTAGGGACCATCTGCAGATCCTCCACAAGTCACCAAACTCCCATACTACTGAATCTAAGTTCAGCATAAGAAAATCCCCGACTGTGATAATACACAGATACCAGTACAAGTTAGGTCAGAAGCTACAGCTCAGGACCTGAGTTGCTCAGAGTGTCTATGCAACACACAACTTCAGTACAACGTCGAAAATCACTAAGTCTATACAATATTCTGTGAACAGAGTTCTACAGAACTAACAAGAATAATGAGACAGACAATCTGTCCAACCACCAAGAGAGTTTAGACAAGACTGAATACTTCAGGCGAGGTGAGGAAACCCCCTCCCTCGATCACGTGATAGCCCCGTGGACAGCTGCAGCTCAGAAACAGAAGCCGGCAGTCTAACGAGCCACAAGCGATAATTACAGTAGTTAGACAATCAAGACTTGAACTGAGCACATAATATGTAACATCCTACCTAACAACATAACTAAGTCAAATAATATTATAAAGCAATATATTCACGATTTAGCTATTATCGCAAATATAAGCAGTATAAAATTATATGAAAAGATAATAATTATATATATATATATATATATATATATATATATATATATATATATATATATTATATATATATATATATATATATATATATATACATAATAATCATTGCAACCCATTCAGGGATTGCAACACCATAACTAGTAAATTTGCTCTCCCCATATGAGCTTTTCTGGCCACCTCAGCTAGTGTGTCTACCATTGCTCTGTTATTCTCGTCGTACCCTTCTCTTGGCCTCCTGCAGTTCTGTGGTGGGTTGTACATTATTGCATTAACCACCTTATGACCCTCAAGACTGTATTGTTCCTTCTATATAGTCCCTTTCGCCCGTTCCATCCATTCCTTCCATTTCCTCAAATCCTCACTTGTTTTTAATGAGCAGTGCAACTCCTGCTCCCCCTCTGCTCCCTCTATCTTTCCTCAGGATTTGATAACCAGGTGGAAAGATTGCATCTGTTATCCTGGTAAGTTTTTTTCTGTGAATGCTATTATGTCTGGGGATGTCTCCTTGATTCTTTCATGCCACTCACATTTATTTGTTATTCCATCTGCATTTGTATACCAAACCTTCAACTTCTTTTCCAAAAGTGAGTACGTTAGGATTGGGGAAGTGGGAGATCTGACGAGGAATTATGGATGGTTACTGTGGAGGTGGAGTTTGTAATGAGGTGGGTGGGGGCATTGGGCATGGCATGCGCATTTTGGGTTAGAATGTTGGTTGCATTGATGCTGTCCTGGTTGTGGGGTTTCTGTAGGTGGTTGTGAGGGAGGTTGTATTCGATCTTCCTTCTGAGTTTGGGTTCTCCTGTCCATCTCCATCTTCACCTCTCTTCCCTCCTTTCGCCTTTGTACCCTCTCTTTCAGTTCCTGCCTTCTCATGTTCTGTCGTGGTCAAGATACACCCTCTGGTATGCTGAGATGTCCCTAATCTTGCTTTCTCCTACAGGATCCTGTTTCAAGCTGCTTCTGTCTTGAAAATCACTTTGACCTGCATCTTCTTTTTGCATACCTCCCTATTTTCAGAAAATTTGCCAGCTGGGTCATGTCATCTATTGCTTTCATGATGCTTTCAATCACTTTTTTTCTCTCCTTGTCTTCATGCTTCATAAGTTTCCCCTTCAACTTCCTGGAACCCATAAACAAAGATTGATCTCTCCCTTTCATTCTCTCACTGCATATCCCTATGCATCCTCTGATTCGATTTAGTTGCCTCCATTGCAGCTTTCCTTTCTTCAATCTCTTCACTATCTGTTGTCTCTGGGCCCAGTGGTCTGTTATTTTCCCTTCTCAGGTTTCCCTGGGCACTGTTAGAAACTCTGCATATAGCTTAGCTCTTTCATTTTCTACAGTCCCCTCGATTGTTCCTAATGTGATCCTCTTTTTTTTCCTCGGGCTTCACGATGGTTTGATAGGGCCTCTGCATATGGTTTCACTTTTTTGTTCCCTACAGTCCCCTTGTTTGCGACTGGGGTAGCAATTTCTGATGTCATGCCCGCATTACTCTTTAGTTCTTTAGGCTGTTTCAGATTTTTCAGTTCCTCTTCTCTTTGAATCTTAG
>NC_069419.1:54152242-54244742 GCF_026875155.1 Cherax quadricarinatus
CCCGTGGGGGGCGTTTGCGGGTTTTAGGGGTATTTTTTGGCTGTAGTGATCGGGGCTCCCTCTCGGCTGGGCATCCAGCTGTAGCAAGGGTTCTCTTTGTGATGTAGTTGACCTCATTGTGTCTTGCATGCCAGCCTTTGGTTTTGGAACAGTTAAGAGCATGTAGACCGTGTTGGTCTGCTTGCGCTTCCCCGCAAATACACGTATATTCTGAGTGAATTGGAGCAGCAAGGCGCAGAGCCACCGCAATACGGAGGGTCTTAGGGTCGAGTCGCGTTCCCATTGCCGATATGAGAACTGTTTGAAGGAAGTCCGCGGAGTGATGTGCGCTCACAGCCTGGAGACAGGCAGCCTCCCTATCTGATGTTGCAGCCCTGAGCTTGTTAGCAAGCTCCTTTTCAGTGATCGGGCCATCCCAGCTTAACTGTTTGTGAGCCAGTGCTGCACTAGGGTTTGGTGCTGGAGCAGCAAGAGTCTCCCATTCAGTGATGGCACTGGCATAGCTAGGGTCTTGCATTCCTGCTGAATCACTGAGGTTATCAGGAAGTATTTGTCTTATCAACTCGTTTGATGCTATGGATGAGGATAGGAAAGCTGGTAGACCAATCTGGGAGGATCTGCGTACTCCCAGCCCCTTAAGCCTGACCGGAAGTGCCTAATAGATAAAACTGATCAATTAGCAAGAACTCATTTAAAATTAGGTCCTTCTAAAATTTTCTCATATTCGTTTAAAGATATATTTTTTCATTAATGTTAATTTAAAAAATTATAATTTTACACCAAAAGAATCTTAGAAAATTTACCTAACCTTATTATAACAAGCGCAATTCATTTTAGCCAAATCCAACTTAATATATTTTAGATACATTTACAATAATTTAATAATAAACAAACATAATGAAATATATATTTTTCGTTAGGTTCAGAATGATTTTAGCGAAATAGCGCTTGTCTTATATAGCAAGATGAGCATTGCTATTTGAGCCAAGAGAGAGAGAGAGGAGAGAGAGAGAGAGAGAGAGAGAGAGAGAGAGAGAGAGAGAGAGAGAGAGATTCACATAAAATGATACTGCACTACGTATACCCCAGCAGCTTGTAGTTAAAGAAACATACGGCTAATTGATTCATGATTTTGTAGCTACGGTATTTTAGATTTAATTACATCTGTTAGGTCAGGTTTATCAGGAAACAGGACAAATGTTTCCTGACGCTGGTTTTAGATGACGACCCTCACTAGGAGCTTTTGGTCAACTGACAGAGACCTTCCGCATCCTTACCGGGCCACCCCTTTAAAAATTATGGTTATATTTCTAACCATTTTTTATTACATCGTATTGTATTGTAGTAGTTTCGCCGGTCATGTCCCGGCCAGGGTATTTTCCAGGTGGTGACCCGGCCAACACCGGGTCACCACCTGGTCGCTCATCTTCTGTCCTGTGCGGATGTCTTGCTATGGTCCCTCTGGCTGGAGGGTGACATTCATCTTCTATCTTGTGATGGCTTCCCAGGGTGGGAGAGTGTCTTCTAATCATTTAAAATATGTAATATGCTTCTTGACCAATATTATCCATGTTTTACATGTATGAAGGGTTAGAAAAAAATAAAGATTTCCTATGCGTCAATATTTAAAGTACCTAATTTATAATACCTACATAAAGTTTAAATTAAAAATTGCATAAATATTTAACATTATGACTGACACTGTTAGTGGGTAACCTTAACATTTTTTTTAAGGTATTCGAAAAGACAGCATTAAAAAGGTTACGATATCTATGTCTATCCAGTTTTTACTACTATTGCGGAGTGGACAGTAATCAGGTATCCAGTATCCCTAGATGTAAATTATTATTATTATTATTAAATATTCGCCGGTATTCTCCCGGCCCGGGCCTTTTCCAAGTGGTGGCCCGGCCTTGGCTCCCTCTTTAGGGAGTGTCTGAGACCTAAGTCTGCCATGGGAGGAGGCACAAGTACCTCCTCATCTTTGGGACCAACTGTCCCCAGGCCTAGCCACAAGCTAGGCCTCTCTGGTCTGCCATCCTCGCCCCAAGGGGGCAAATGGGAATGACAGTCTTGTGAGCTAAAGGCTCGGGCTCAGGCACCTACCCTACCCTAGAAGGGTTAGGCATGGTGTCGATCCCTAGATGTAAACAAAAGTGGATCATTGCTACCTTTTCTTTTCCCAGGACAGAAATCCGCTATTATTTTATATAACATCCTAGCCGTCCATTTCATGGGGAAAAAATAGTTATCCGTCGCGCAGATTTTTTTTTTTTTTTTTTTTTTTTTTTAGTTTTTTGTTATAATGAATAAAAAGAATGATCCTATGGAGTAGGTTGGTAGACAACAACCGCCCAGGGAGGTACTACCGTCCTGCCAAGTGAGTGTACAACGGAAACCTGTAATGATGGTAGGATTGCTGGTGTCTTTTTTCTGTCTCATAAACATGTAAGGTTTCAGGTACGTCTTGCTACTTCTACTTACACTTAGATCACACTACACATACATGTACAAGCATATATTTACACACCCCTCTGGGGTTTCTGCTATTTTCTTTCTAGTTCTTGTTCTTGTTCTTGTTTATTTCCTCTACCTCCATGGGGAAGTGGAACAGAATTCTTCCTCCGTAAGCCATGCGTAGTTGTAAGAGGCGACTAAAATGCCGGGAGCAAGGGGCTAGTAACCCTTTCTTCTGTATATATTACTAAACGTAAAAGGAGAAACTTTCGTTTTTCCTTTTGGGCCACCCCGCCTCGGTGGGATACGGCCGGTGTGTTGAAAGAAAAAAAAATGATGGACGGGAGGCGCGAACCGCAGTACTTAAATTACCAGGTCCACCGGACTTCTAATAGGTGATAAAAGACAAAATAAGAATGCTGTGGACAAATATGACACCTTTATTTAATACTGTAACCCAACCCAACACAACTAAACCTAACCTAAATCAGAAAAGTTGAAAAACTAAATTGAAATCTCTCCATGCAACAAGGTACCTGATACTCTGCAGTGTTTACATATTACAAACTCACCCGGGAATAAAATAAACATTGACCCGACAATATATGAAAATTAATCCTTTTAAAATCTCTAAAAATATAATTAAACTATGCATAAAAGATATCTATCCTCAGTTGCACTTCCTTATTATCTAGCAAATAATTGTGTATATAATGACCTAAGAAATTCATCCTGGCATTTAATATTACCTACATAATTACCTTTCTTAGTATTTTTATAAAATACTATAAATTATGGCTTGTGTTATTTTTCAACTTTAAAATATAAATTCTTTCTTCAAAAAAAATAAATTTGATAATGTTCATTTATATTTGCCTAAAAGAAAAAAATATATATATATATATAAATATATATATATATATATATATAAATATATATATAAATATATATATATAAATATATATATATATATAAATATATATATATATATATATATAAAATATATATATATATATATATATATATAATATATATAAATATATTATTTTTATTATCACACGCGGCCGATTCCCACCAAGGCAGGGTGGCCCGAAAAAGAAAAACTTTCACCATCATTCACTCCATCACTGTCTTGCCAGAAGGGTGCTTTAAAACTACAGTTTTTAAACTGCAACATTAACACCCCTCCTTCAGAGTGCAGGCACTGTACTTCCCATCTCCAGGACTCAAGTCCGGCCTGCCGGTTTTCCCTGAATCCCTTCATAAATGTTACTTTGCTCACACACTCCAACAGCACGTCAAGTATTAAAAACCATTTGTCTCCATTCACTCCTATCAAACACGCTCACGCATGCCTGCTGGAAGTCCAAGCCCCTCGCACACAAAACCTCCTTTACCCCCTCCCTCCAACCCTTCCTAGGCCGACCCCTACCCCCCGCCTTCCTTCCACTACAGACTGATACACTCTTGAAGTCATTCTGTTTCGCTCCATTCTCTCTACATTGTCCGAACCACCTCAACAACCCTTCCTCAGCCCTCTGGACAACAGTTTTTGGTAATCCCGCACCTCCTCCTAACTTCCAAACTACGAATTCTCTGCATTATATTCACACCCACATTGCCCTCAGACATGACATCTCCACTGCCTCCAGCCTTCTCTCTCGCTGCAACATTCATCACCCACGCTTCACACCCATATAAGAGCGTTGGTAAAACTATACTCTCATACATTCCCCTCTTTGCCTCCAAGGACAAAGTTCTTGTCTCCACAGACTCCTAAGTGCACCACTCACTCTTTTTCCCTCATCAATTCTATGATTCACCTCATCTTTCATTGACCCATCCGCTGACACGTCCACTCCCAAATATCTGAATACGTTCACCTCCTCCATACTCTCTCCCTCCAATCTGATATTCAATCTTTCATCACCTAATCTTTTTGTTATCCTCATAACTACTCTTTCCTGTATTCACCTTTAATTTTCTTCTTTTGCACAACCCTACCAAATTCATCCACCAATCTCTGCAACTTCTCTTCAGAATCTCCCAAGAGCACAGTGTCATCAGCAAAGAGCAGCTGTGACAACTCCCACTTTGTGTGTGATTCTTTATCTTTTAACTCCACGCCTCTTGCCAAGACCCTCGCATTTACTTCTCTTACAACCCCATCTATAAATATATTAAACAACCACGGTGACATCACACATCCTTGTCTAAGGCCTACTTTTACTGGGAAAAAATTTCCCTCTTTCCTACATACTCTAACTTGAGCCTCACTATCCTCGTAAAAACTCTTCACTGCTTTCAGTAACCTACCTCCTACACCATACACTTGCAACATCTGCCACATTGCCCCCCCTATCCACCCTGTCATAACGCCTTTTCCAAATCCATAAATGCCACAAAGACCTCTTTAGCCTTATCTAAATACTGTTCACTTATATGTTTCACTGTAAACACCTGGTCCACACACCCCCTACCTTTCCTAAAGCCTCCTTGTTCATCTGCTATCCTATTCTCCGTCTTACTCTTAATTCTTTCAATTATAACTCTACCATACACTTTACCAGGTACACTCAACAGACTTATCCCCCTATAATTTTTGCACTCTCTTTTATCCCCTTTGCCTTTATACAAAGGAACTATGCATGCTCCTGCCAATCCCTAGGTACCTTACCCTCTTCCATACATTTATTAAATAATTGCACCAACCACTCCAAAACTATATCCCCACCTGCTTTTAAACATTTCTATCTTTATCCCATCAATCCCGGCTGCCTTACCCCCCTTTCATTTTACCTACTGCCTCACGAACTTCCCCCACACTCACAACTGGCTCTTCCTCACTCCTACAAGATGTTATTCCTCCTTGCCCTATACACGAAATCACAGCGTCCCTATCTTCATCAACATTTAACAATTTCCTCAAAATATTTCCTTCCATCTTCCCAATACCTCTAACTCTCCATTTAATAACTCTCCTCTCCTATTTTTAACTGACAAATCCATTTGTTCTCTAGGCTTTCTTAACTTGTTAATCTCACTCCAAAACTTTTTCTTATTTTCAACAAAATTTGTTGATAACATCTCACCCACTCTCTCATTTGCTCTCTATTTACATTGCTTCACCACTCTCTTAACTTCTCCTCTTTTTCCTCCATATACTCCTTCCCTCCTTGCATCACTTCTACTTTGTAAAACTTCTCATATGCTAACTTTTTCTCCCTTACTAACTCTCTTTACATCATCATTCCACCAATCGCTCCTCTTTCCCTCCTGCACACCACTTTCCTGTAACCACAAACTTCTGCTGAACACTCTAACACATACATTTTTAAAACCTACCCCATACCTCTTCGACCCCATTTGCCTATGCTCTCATTAGCCCATCTATCCTCCAATACTGTTTTATAATCTTACCCTAACTGCCTCCTCTTTTAGTTTATAAACACCTTCACCTCTCTCTTCCCTGATGTTTCCCTATTCTCCTTGTATCCCATCTACCTTTTACTCTCAGTGTAGCTACAACTACATATATGTATATATATATATATATATATATATATATATATATATATATATATATATATATTATTATATATATATATAATATATATATATATATAAATTTATGATTCGATCCACAGGCCATTCGAATTGGTCAGAAGGGAAGTATGCTAGACATGAGGAGGTCAACGACATCATGAAGAGAAGCCTCGCCACAGCCCGTTGCCCAGCTGAACGGGAAGCAAAAGTGCAGAGGTCTGACGGAAGTCAAAAGCGTCCTGATGGAGCCACTATGCTACCCTGGAAGGATGGTAAGCAGATCGTCTGGGACTCCACCTGTGCCGCCACATTGGCAGACACCTACTTGCCATGCTCTGAAGCTGAAGGGGGTGGAGCAGCCAGCTATAGAAAGACCCAGAAGACCGGTAAATATGAAGGCCTTCCCCTTTGCTATAACTTCATCCCAGTAGGGTAGAAGGCCTATGGAGCATGGAGTAAGTGTGCTCTAAAGTTTCTCAAAATAGGTGGGTGAAAAACTCATCACAGAAACAAGGGATCACAGAGCGGCTAGCTTCCTCTTTCAGAAACTCAGTGTTGCAATCCGGTGGGGAAATACCTGCAGCATTCTGGGTATGCAGCTCACTGCCAGGGAGCTGGAAGACGTATTTGAGATATAGTTCTGAGATATCTCCCTATTTTATTTTCAACAATGTATTTTGTCTTTAAATAAAGTCTGATTAGAATATAGAATATATGGGGTGGTAGGAGAAAACAATATTCAAACAGCTCTGGGGAAAACCTTGAGTTTTCCCTGGAGTAAGTTTATTCTTTACTCTAAGAATGAGATGAGGTGGTATACCCATATATATATATATATATATATATATATATATATATATATATAAATATATATATATATATATATATATATATATATATATAGATATATATAAAGAAAAGCTTTCACATCTTGGTACATGCTCCTTGTGTAGTTCAAACATCAGTCATTGTCTTGTCAGAGGCACACTTACACTACAGTTATAAAACTGCAACATTAACACCCCTTCTTCAGAGTGCAGACACTGTACTTCCCATCTCCAGGACTTAAGTCCGGCCTTCCGATTTAACTGACTCCCTTCATAAATGTTACCTTGCTCACACTCCAACAGCACGTCAACTCAAAAATCATTTGTCTCCATTCGCTCCTATATAACACGCTCACGCATGCTTGCTGGAAGTCAAAGCCCCTTCTACATGTCTAAACCACCTCAACAATCCCTTCTCAGCCCTGTAAACACTTGGTCTACACACTCCCTACCTTTACTAAAGCCTCCTTGTTCATCTGCTATCCTACTCTCAGTCTTACTCTTAATTCTTTCAATAATAACTCTACCATACACTTTCCCAGGTATACTCAACAGACTTATTCCCCTGTAATTTTTGCACTCTCTTTTGTCCCCTTTGCCTTTATACAAAGGAACTATACATGCTCTCTGCCTAAACCTTACCCTCTTCCATACATTTATTAAATAAAAGCACCAACCACTCCAAAGCTATATCCCCACCTGCTCTTAACATTTTTATCTTTATCCCATCAATCCCAGCTGCTTTACTCCCTTTCATTCTACCCACTGCCTCATGATCTTCCCTCACTCACAACTGGCTCTTCCTCACTCCTACAAGATGTTATTCCTCCTTGTCCTGTACACGAAATCACAGTTTCCTTATCTTAATCAATATTTAACAGTTCCTCAAAATATTCCCTCCATCTTTCCGATACTTCTAACTCTCCATTTAATAACTCTCCTCTTCTATTTTAATTGTCAAATCCATTTGTTCCCTAGGCTTCCTTAACTTGTTAATCTCACTTCAAAACTTTTTCTTATTTTTACAAAATTTGTTGATAACATCTCACCCATTCTAATTTGCTCTCTTTTTACATTGTTTCACCACTCTTTTACCCTCTCTTTTTCTCTCCATATACCCCTCCCTCCTTGCATCGCTACTATGTACTTTGTAAAAACCTTTCAAATGTAAACTTTATCTCCCCTACTACTCTTTACATCATTATTCCATCAATCGCTCTTCATCCCTCCCTCACTCACTTTCTTGTAACCACAAACTTCTGCTGAACACTCTAACATTACATTTTTAAACCAACCCCATATATGTTCGACCCCATTGCCTATGCTCTCACTAGCCCATCTATCCTCCAATAGTTGTTTATATCTTACTCTAACTGCCTCCTCTCCTTTAGTTTATAAACCTTCACCTCTCTCTTACTTGCTGCTTCTATTTTGCTTGTATTCCATCTACCTTTTACTCTCACTGTAGCTACAACTAAAAAGTGATCTGATATATCTGTGGCCCCTCAACAGTCTTATCTACCAATACATAGTCCAACTGCTGTCATTACGAACTACATCATATCTTTTATACTTATCCTCTTTTTCTTAAAATATGCATTACCTATAACCAAACCCCTTTGTATACAAAGTTCAATCAAAAGGCTCCCATTATCATTTACACCTGGCACCCCAAACTTACCTACCACACCCTCTCTAAATGTTTCCCCTACTTTAGCATTCAGGTCCCCTTCCACAATTACTCTCTCACCTGGTTCGAAAGTTCCTACACACTCACTTCACATCTCCCAAAATCTGTCTCTCTCCTCTGCACTCCTCTCTTCTCCAGGTGCCTACACACTTATTATGACCCACTTTTCGCATCCGACCCTTAGTTTAGTTCACATAATCCTTGAATTTATTCACAGCTATTAGAATAGCTGTGTCATCAGCCAGTTTACTTCCATTTCAGAAATTCCTCTGATTATATCATCACTGCACAGCTGAAGCAGCAAGGTGGACAAAATTCCTCCTTGACTTATATCAGTGGCAATATTAAACTAATTTCCACAACTTCCCTTACCAAACTCTTCATCCTGTTAAATTACCAAAATAATATAAGTTCGCATTCTTTAATTTAGCATCTGTGCTGCTAGTAATAAGTGATTTGCCGTTTCAAAGGCTTGTGATAGCTCAATAAATGGGTGAAAAACTACTAACGAAGTAATTGTAGGAAAATTAGTAACAGTAATAACACTAATAGTATAATTACCACCAAAACCACCTTCATCAATATTAGCAAAACCATCAATGCCTCCACTCTTACCACCACGTTAAAACCACCATCGCCACCTCCCTTCCACAAAGACCATCACCACCACCACTACCATTATCTCCTCCCAACAGTAAACACCACCAAAATCGCTCCCTCCCTTACCAATATTTATAATAATTGTTTCAATGATGCAATAATTATTATAAACACCTATTCTTTCATCTAATATTATATTGCTAATGCTATTTTCGTTAAAAACTAAAGCGAAAATATTATGCTTTTTAGTATTAGTTGACTTATATCTTTAGCTGCGTACACAGGCAGGATGTAACAACTACACTCTCTGTGCTTACTAGAAGGCATGTTTTGAATTGCTTACCGCGCCTCAAACAACCTGCTTGCTTGTTTGATTCCCGGAGTGTAACCGTTGTGTCGTAGTGTCTGACAATGTGAATATAATGGTTTACAATACCAACAAGCTGATAAGCAGGACACATGTGTAACAGTTAGTTATCTTCATTCCGAAACGTTTCGCTTATACAGAGGAAGCAGTAGAGATGTAAGGAAGATGGAAACAATCCATCACGATCTCTCGAAGAAGTAATTTTGAGGCTGTAGGTCCCTCAACCTAGAAAAGGGTTCAGCAACGCAACAGTATCTTGGTACAGAGGACATCTTCGGCAACTTTATTGCCGATTTGAGAGGGACCTACCCAGTAGGCAGCGTAGCAAGCCCCGCCTCTCCTTTTATCAAGATTGTCTGCGGTTCACCTTAACAGTAAATATGTCTCCGTGCTGTTGCTTCAGCTTCTCATTACTCCAGGTTATGAATCAGAGCTATAATGCAGTATGAAGGACTGAATCAGAACTACGTCTTCGAGGGTGATGGACTGACTGCATCGTCTTTACATCTCTACTGCTTCTGCAGTAGAAATGAAAAAGTCTACTGTGTAGGCGAAACGTTTATGAATAAAGATACCTAACTGTTACATGAACAAGTGGTATACAATCTGCTTTTTGTATCTTTTTCCCTCTCGACCATTATCTATTCCAGATGTTGATTTCTGGTTTCTTCCTTAACTCCACCACTCCTTTGATTAGGTGATTTTAATGCTTATTGTGACATGCAAAGAATATGTTACAATTTGGCGCATGTCACACTCCCATTTAAACTGCCTCCCAACTAGCAAACCGGGTGCTAAGGGTTTAACGAGCAATATGGTACCCGTTGTTAAATCAGTACCTTGGTACTGATTTAACGTTAGAAGTTCGGACGAGCGGATTGGGCCCTTCACTCGAACCAAAGAAACTTCTTTATCCTTCCTGGATAAGCTGTTACAAGTATATACAATCTCTGTGCGTCTGGAGAGTCTTTCGTGGGCCGTTATCGTTACAATCGAACCACAGAGCGGCTCCTTGATTTTAAACGAGCGAGGGTGTCTGCCCGACGTGTAATCCGTGAGGCAAAACGCACTTGTTGACATGATTAATGAATGGCAGGTTTCCCATTCCCATCTACTGTTCTTAGGGTTGGCTGCGTCAGCATTGTAGCCCCTGCTGAAGTTGCCACAGCAATTGGAAATCATCTTGTCCGTATATCTCAGGGCTCCATCTCTGCCCTTCTTTGCTTTTCTCCAAATCTGCCACCTTTAAATTATAATTCTAGCATAGAAGAGTCTTATAACATATCTTTTGCGCTTCTAGAACTTGAGTCAACACTTTTTACTTGCCGACCGTCGGCAGCTGGACCTGATGGCTTTCATATTTGTATGTTTCGACATACAAATATGGTAATCCTCTTACGTCTATTTAATAATTTTTGGCTGCAAGAGGTTCTTCCTCGTCCATGAAAAACTGCCGTTGTTCTGCCCTTTCATAAATCAGGTACTTTGGGCCATGATACCTCTCACAATCGATCATTGCTCTTACTAGTGTGGTTTGCAAGTTGCTGGAACGTTTAGTAAAAAACGTTTCGTGTGGTACTTGGAGATACATGATGACTTTTCCACTCGTTCATTTCGTAAGGGCCATTCCGTTATTGACCTCCCTAACTTCTTTTAGGTTCCATGTTCATTATGCCTTTTCAAGTCAACACTTGTTTGGTAATACTGCTGTCTGTTTTTTAATCTTGACAAAGCGTACGACACTACCTGGAGACACAATATCTTAGCCTAAGCTCATTCCTTAGGCGTTGTGAGCCATCTGCCGCTTTTCCTTAAAAAGTTTTTCTCTGCTAGACATTTCTGTATGTAGGTTAATGTCGCCCCCCCCTGACTATATACATGCTGAAGGGGTCCCTCGGGGCTGTGTTCTTAGCACCACTATTTTTTATGTTCTCTCATCTAATATTTGGTCGTCACTTTGTCAACGATTTTGCTATGGCTTGTGAAGTAGCCTCTCTCTCTCCAGAATGCTATCGACCGTATTTCCTACTGAACCACTACTCATGGGTTTAAATTTTCTCCTTGTAAAAGATATGAGATCACTTTTACAAGACGCTCTCTGTAGTCTCTAATGCCGCTGTATACCTGTACGGTTCCCGTATCCCTAACGAGATACTGTGAAGTTTCTCGGCCTTCTCTTTGATCGACGGATGTCCTGGAAACCTTGCATAACCTCCCTGAAATCAACTTGCCATAGCCGGCTGAAACTCCTTAAAACTCTTAACCCATTTCTCCTTTGTCTTCATTCTAATCTTATTAAAACTGGATTGTGCCGACCAGATATATTCTGCAGCCTCTCCCGCAACTCTTTCTAAACCTGATCCCATTCATCATCAGGGACTGCATTTGTGTCTGGATGCTTTTCGCTCCTCCTCGTTTGAAAGCCTATATGCAAAGGCGAATATTTCATCTTTGTACGTTATTTTGTCCTCTCTAATGACCACCTTGATCCTTCGTTATACATACAGGATGGTAACAGACATTAGAAGTCTTTTATTTGATCGCCACCTCTCTTTCTCTTAGTATTCACTTTCTTTTGACTTCTCTTCATTTACTACCTTTATGTGTCCATCCAGCATATCGCTGTACTCTTATTCCTAGGGAAGTTCCGACGATTAGTGTCTGTTCTTCCCCAATTCCATGTGTGAAATCTCAGTTACCTACTGTAGCTTCTCGCTCGTTTTTTTCTTAACTGCTTCCGATCTCTCTCTCGTGTCACTGCAGTTTACTCTGATGGTTCTAAATTATCTGAAGGTGTCGGGTTTGCAAGAGGCTTTACGAACAGAGTTGTACGAGGTCATTCATTGGTCTCAGCTAGCATTTTCACTGCTGAGCTGTTCGCAGTTTTCATAGTTGTTATACGTATTGCGTCCAGGCTTACCTCAACATACGTAGTAGTCCTTTAGTGTTTTACAGGCTATCCAAAAACTCATCTCTTCGTTCTTCGTATATAGCTTTGCCGCATATCTAGTATATAAAAAGATATCGTTTCTGTTGGGTACCTGGACATGATGCTCCGGGGCAACGAACAGACGGAATGCTACTCGGTGAGACGTTGATGACCCTCTCATTTCATATCGGAGTTTTCCATTTTCAGACTATTTTGCAGTAAGCTCTAGACATCTTCGCAACCGTTGGCAACAACGTCGATCTGACTTGATCCATAACAAGTTGTATTCTTTCAAACCTTTTTTGGGTTGCTGGTCCTATCATCGCTATCGTGTTTGTGAGACAACACTCCTGCCTTCGTAACAGATACGTCTCACTTATGGGTATCTCATGGAGAGGCGATCAGCGCGCACTGAGAGATTTGTCAGGTTCCGTTGTCAGTTCACCAACTCTTAATAGACTGTCCTATATATCAGCAGCCTCGCAGAATTTACCTCTGCGTTGTCAACGCCTTAACGCCGAGGGCCCCACCTTCGACGGACTCCCTCGTTGACTTTACATCAGCGGCAGCTATATTACACCAACTCTGAATACATTTTTCCATCAGCACTCCCCACTATCCTTACTGAAGCTAGTTCTTGCATACTCCTTACCTTCGCTGGTCTCGAATCATTGCATATTTCATCTTTACCCACATCCGGCTCTGTATGACCTATGTGGATTCAGTGCTTAGTATTGATTGGAATAATAATTTGTAATAAATGCTCTTGCAGCATCTTTAATGAATGGAAGATCTTGAAAGGCATAAACTTCCCACCTTTTCTTCCAGCCCATGCCTATTTTCCTCCATTTAATATCTTTATCATAATTCAGTAACCACAATCCATGGGCTATAAAACACTGATCACAATTCAGTAACCATATTCCACGGGTTTCTTAGATATTTACTACAATTCATGAACCACAATCTATGGGTTTCATATAGTTACTACAATTCTTGAACCGCAGTCCATAAACTTTTTAAATTATAGCATAAATCATTAGCCATAATCCAGGAGTTTTAAAACAATTATCACAATTCAGTAACCACAATCCAAGGGTTTTCCAAACATTTATCACAATTCAGTAACCACAATCCAAAGGTTTCCAAACATTTATCACAATTCAGTAACCACAATCCAAGGGTTTCCAAACATTTATCACAATTCAGTAACCACAATCCAAGGGTTTTCAAACATTTATCACAATGCACTAACCACAATCCAAGGGTTTCCAAACATTTATCACAATTCAGTAACCACAATCCAAGGGTTTCCAAACATTTATCACAATTCAGTAACCACAATCCAAGGGTTTTCAAACATTTATCACAATTCAGTAACCACAATCCAAGGGTTTCCAAACATTTATCACAATTCAGTAACCACAATCCAAGGGTTTCCAAACATTTATCACAGTTCAGTAACCACAATTCAAGGGTTTCCAAACATTTATCACAATTCAGTAACCACAATCCAAAGGTTTCCAAACATTTATCACAATGCAGTAACCACAATCCAAAGGTTTCCAAACATTTATCACAATTCAGTAACCACAATCCAAGGGTTTCCAAACATTTATCACAATGCAGTAACCACAATCCAAAGGTTTCCAAACATTTATCACAATACAGCAACCACAATCCAAGGTTTCCAAACATTTATCACAATACAGCAACCACAATCCAAGGTTCCAAACATTTATCACTAATTCAGTACCAATCAAAGGTTCCAAATGCATTTATCCATGCAGTACAATTCCAAGGGTTTTCAACATTTATCACATTGCAGTTGAACTACAATCAATGGTTCAGAACATTTATCAAATTACAGCAACCAAAACCAAGGGTTTTCCAACTTTATCTATTACAACAACCACAATCATGGTCACAACTTTAATCTGGAATTCAAAATGGCGCATAAGTTGCATATTGTCTCATGTATTCGGTTATTTGCCTTTTAATTAGCTACGTTTGGACCGTCGTCAATGGCAGAAGAGGAGTAGCAACAAACATTATTTTCTATGTTTGTCTTGATCTAAAATCACTAAATTGTGCTTTATTGGAGAATATAAAGTTAGTTTGTATGGATTTTAATTAAACACCGGTGAATGTAGCAGATGGCGCGCTATTGTTTAGTTGTCAATTTAAATGTCTATTGTTATATGAGCAAAGTAGTATAGTTTATTTGTTAAGACCGCAGGCAAACAAGCCTCAATGATTACGTTGAAAATCTCGAGTAAAATTGCATGTTGATGTTAGATCAGGGAAACACATTATGTTTTTGATAAATCGTATACAGACGTTATGATTTCTAAAACAAGTAAAAGCGTAAACCAGCGAATGTTTTTGTTCACGTTTAGAATCTACGGATCTTGAGTAAGATATTTTGCCAAGACTGTTTGAAATTTGCTGTAACTCAGTATTATTATTACTATTATTGTTATTAATATTATTATTATTATTATTTATTATTATTTTATTATTATTATTATTAGTAGTAGTAGTAGTAGTAGTAGTAGTAGTAGTAGGTATTCCCTAAGTGGTACTTTTAAGTTTTTGTCTAAGATATATTTTTTCTTTTTTTTTCCATTTTCTAGACTTTCGTTTATAACATAAAAAAGCCTCATCTGATCGGCCTCAATTTTCTAACACTGATTTTCTGCATCGAGTAAAGAGTTCAAGTAATTATTGGCACTTGCAAGTGTCCTGTGGTCAAAATTATATAACCCATCCCAAGTTTTCTGAGATGGATCCAATAACTTTTAAAAGCCTGGTTTGACACATTCAACACTTACGTGTTAACCAGTGTGAAATCTTTCCACTGTAAATCGCGCTAAATATACTTAAGTATACCTCTCTTGAAGCACTTTAATATTTATTGGCGGGTGCATCTTATGGACAGGATAGTGCTGCCCTTTAGTTAGCATAGGTGAAATTATTATAATCAAAGAAAGCGCTAAACCAACAAGGGTCATGCAGTGTTGTGGGGCAGAAAAGAGTGCTGAGGCTATAAACAGCTAGGTGGAGAGGGCATCAGAGGTATGGGAAGAAAAGGGCAGGAAGGGACGCTAAGGGCTATGTGTCAAAGTTTATACAGTAAAGCAGTTGCAAAAACGCAATATCCGAAATACATTATGCACAGAGAGGGAAAGATATAGAGAGCAAACTGTATACCATCTGTGTAAATAAATACGAACTGCAGTCTAATGCAGCAGAGAACGGACAAAAACTCGCTGATACGGCATACCAACGCGCACAAGAGAGCGATCTCATTAAATGATTCATCAGGAAAGGGATCAGAAGAATGTAACAGCACATAGCCTGAAACGGCACAAATAACAGCTAAAAGATTTTTGGGCTCTTGTAACCCGACACATATTGGGGAAAACTGGGAGAGCAACACTTGGAGTTCTCCCTGATTATCCCTGAGGCCAAGAATATTCCATTGTTTATAATGCATTATTTACAAAGTATGTCAACAATAAAAAACGATTAAATCTATGGGCTATCAGGGTCAGTGAAGTCAACGTGTGGGGGCAATGGTAAGCGTGTAAGAAAGGAGGAATCAGATGCTGTGAAGGAAAAGATTGTTGCGAGGGTCATGAAAAAGAAGGGGAGAAGGCACATTGGTGTCCATCGAGGGTTTCGGCTCCACAATATAGTTGGAAATGGCGTCAAGTGTCTCAGCGAATAAGGAAGATGCCAGTATCATGATTTCAGAGACAGGTCAGGTAGAGCAAGTAGAGGTCAGGGTAACTATGGAGGCAACCAAAGAGGTCCGAGAGGGGCGATGAGTATGAACCTGGAAAGATGTCTGAGTCCTGCAGTGGAACAGGAGAGGAAGGAGGTTGGAAGATAACTAGGGAAGAAGACGGGGGGGGGGGGGAAACAGGAGATGAGGGGACTACACGAGGTGGGGTGAACCTCCACATTTGTGCGAGAGTTAGAAAGGGGGTCGGAACTAGGCACTAGATGTCTAGAAGATAGATTCAACTTCACAGGTGATAGACGCGAAGGCCTATGTAGGTCTTGTAGACTGAAAAGCTAGCGAGCAAGATGAAGAAGTAGAAGTAGGATGAGGTACGGAGGTAGGAGTTTCAGAGGATAAAACCACAAAAGAAATAGAAATGGGGGTGACCCCGGAAGACATGGTAGTAGAGAGCTGGTAGGCGGGAGGACCGTCGAGATTGGAGGTTCCTTATTCAAGAATAAGGAACACGAGGAAGATTTTCCTGAAGGCGGAGCTGAGAGACAGCCAGTGTAGGTAAGGTTTCACTCTCCTTAAGATAATGGATTTCTCGTTCATTATGATAGACTTGACAACGGCGTGAAAAAGAAGGATGAGATTCATTGGAATTGAGACAAGAGGGGGAAAGACTGCAAGATGTATCAGCATAATCTGCAGCACCGCAGACCGGGCACTCTGCTGCAGATCTGCAGTATTTAGCAGGGTGTCCGAAGCACCAGCAATTACGACACTGTTGGGGAGAAGGAACTACTTCACGGACCTTTAGGCGATGGCCCGCAATATAAACGGAGTTCATGACAGTTGAAGGTTAAGCAGACGATGATACTGGAAAAGTGCCTCCACCCACGAGCGGGCAGGACGTATCTATCCACTTTGAGAATAGGAAGGTCCTGAAGGGAGAATTGCTCTAAAATATCATCGCTGCAAGATAGAAAATCACTCTGTACAATGGTACACAGTAAAACCACCGTACCACTGCAAGAATTGAGAGTAACGTGTTTATGAACTGTGGCTGGAATATTATCTATGTTAGTTATATGGGAAAGATCATGTGCTTGTTCTGAATTCTGAACTGTAACGACATGCGTACCGTTTCGAAGAGCGTGAAAGGATATATTTTGGCGAACGTGCCGTAAAAGAGCTTTACCAATACTATGATCAGAAAGATAATCAGTTGGAGATGTTGGTTGTAGGGAAAAGAATTTAGTCCACTACATACTTGTAAACATGGTGTGCAAAAGAAGTGGGTGTTGCGTAGATCGTTTTTGGGCAGACATCGAAGAATCATCGTCAGTAAGTTGTCTGGAACGTTTAGCAGTAGTACCATGGGCAGTCCAATTTGAGGGAGATGGGCAATCCAAAAACCGTCGCACCATATTCAGGGAAGTGGGACGCATTGTTAAAGGCGTGCAAGAGGCAGAAGCGTTAAAATAACAAGAAAGAAGTTCCTCTATCATGGCGTCTTCGTTTTGTGATAACCCTCCTCCTCCCAGGCCCCTTTCTGTTCCCACATCCTGTTCGACCTGGCTTCATTATTTGAACATTCTCTAGACTCTTTTCATACCCCTGTACCTTCTGCTGGTGACGCTTCGTCACCTGCCCCAGGTGCTGAGGCACCACCCGTTTCTGTTAAAATAAAGAAAAAAAGAAAGAAGGACAGAAAAAAAGGACAGTGGAGGGACAATCACTAGGAGGCATAGAAGGGCCATAAGTTCGTCCCCTCAACCAAGAGAGCCTCGAGCCCACGAGCAGTGCAGATGCAGCGTGGAACCTGTGCCGTGCCATACCCTACCCTTCACGCCAGTACACCAGTGCTCCGGGAGAGCAACCTCACATCTACCGAGTCACCTCGGCGGACAAAAGAAAAGGCGGTCGAAAACCTGCCACAAAGCATACCTCCTTCGGCTGTCACCTCCCAGAATCGACAGGCAGCCTCTGGAGATACACTCATCATCTGCAGGACACTCCACCCACTTCTCAGAAATCCGGAAAGGAAGCGGGACACCTCCAGACAATTTAGATTCCATGGCAAACTACACCACCCTCGAGGGACTTCATGGAATGGTATGAACCCCAACACACTTCCCCCTACCTAGACACCGTAAAGCCAGAGGGAAGGATTCCCAGAGACTACAAACAGGCCGGGGAGAGGGGAGGGTTTAGAGGAGGGAGGCAAAAATGGGGGAATTGGGAGGATGGGATAGGAAAGGGAGGATTGGGGGATAATTAGGTTCGGTCGGAGGAAGAAAACCAAAAGGTCGAATTCCTCAGACCGAGAGCCTCTTTACCATGACAAGGATCCCCCCCCCTTAAAGAGGAGTACAGCTGAAAATTTATTGGTATACTAGCCTGGTTAAAAAAGAATACTTGGAATCTTTGAAATCATTTCAATAACTGTAAAATGCCTCCTATGATCGGCTTCAAACATTTTGCATTAGTGTTTCCTTCAATGCAAGGTTCGCGTTGTTATTAGGCGATGACAACCAGATCAAACCAAGAAATGGTACCGTTGATGATTCAACGAAGATTGCTCTTGCAACTGTTGTTCAGGGAGCACTGCAAGTAAAATTCAACACCATATTGTCACTGAAAGAAGCATTCATTGTTGTGTGTCACGATGATGCTGAAGCAGAGAAGCTACTCACTACAGAAGCCATCAATACTCTTACTACTCAAGGGTTTGCTGCTACGTCATCTCCTGCCCTCAGGGCAAGGAAATCAGTATTCCTAAAAAAACTGGACAAGATTCTGACGTCTCAAACACCTGCTGAACTCAAGTCATCCATCGAGACGCAAAATACTTGGGCTACTGTTGACAGCATTACAAAAATCCCAAATGCAACGTCCATGATCAAGGTCACCTTCACCGACGTCAACATGGCTGCCACTGCTCTGAACGAAGGTCTTGCTGTCTACTACTACTACATCAGCCTTACCTACATTGAAGCGGAGAGATATCACTACATCCAACATTGCTGGAATGTTATTCTTTACCATCACACCACCAAAGCATGTCCAGTAAAAGACAAGAAGTTCTGCACTACATGTGGTAGTGAGGGACACGCCTTCAGTTCCTGCACCGCTGCTGCTCCAACACAACCAGCGTGCTTAAACTGCAAGAGTAATGATCACCATACACTGGCAGCAAAATGTCCTACAAGAAAGGATATTATGAAGAAAACACAAGATGCAGCAAAGAAAAAACCTACTAGCAACACTCCAACGTATGCAGCAATTGCAAAAATACAAGCAGACACTACAAAATTACTTCAAGCTTCTACTCAGCCCGCCTCCACCACCACCACTACCATCAATCCTCCAACATGTGACGTAACGAAGATTCACTACTGTCTACTATACGCTCATATGCAAAACATGGCTGTACCTGAATCATTAACTCTACCATCAACGAGTTATTTGCATTAAACAAACATGCCTTCATTACATTTCCAGCATCTCCACCTTCTGAAGAAATTCTCAGATTCACCAAAAACTTAATCGCCAACTCTTCTGCAGAAGTTCCATCAACACCACCAACTAGTGACGTCAATCCAACAACGACCAATGAGAAGCCTCCACCGCCACCACCTCTCACTGAATCCAACCAATCAGAAGCCTTACCACCAGAAACATCTTCTAATTCGTCTACTGAAGTTGAAAACGAAGCAACACCACCTTCCTCTACTCCACCACCGCCTTCTCAACTTAGCTCACGTCGATTACCTGGAACACCATGGGTTAAACACAAAGGACTCATATTCTACACCACGAGGCTATACCTGCAAGCATGACTCGCCTAGAACTCATCCAACATCTCCAAGACAACACTGTATCGTACCAAAGCGAAGAAAGACCATTCCCTACCTACAACCAGATACTCCACCACCTCCAAACCAACGAATACTACTACAGCTCTCCCATAAGTGTGATACAACTCTCTCGAAAACAATATACCGCACTGATAAACGGTTTAAGACCATAACCAACTCATCCTGCTTGCTGCCTTCTGACACTCCCAGCTCCTACCGCTGCCTTCGCCATCCTCTCCTAGTGAGCCAAGCAATGACATCAGTCAAGCCTCTCTACCTACGTCTCCAGTACTTTTGTACCACATGTCCCAAAGTGGTTGGGCCACTTGCCTTGATTCCTCCTCTTCCCCTCCTCCCCATCCTTTTCCAGTTATTTCCATCCTTCCATATCCTTCTTCCTTCCCATCTTACGACAGCTCTCGTCGTCCTCGACCCGATCTCGATCCGATCCTTTTTTTTTTAATAAATTGGGGTACTGATTTCCATTCATAATCCAAAGTCTCTTTCAACTGGCCTCAGAATGTTCACGCTGATGCATTCGAGAAGAGTGACGATACTTAATTTATTTTAATATTAACATTAAATTTAACATTATACTGATACTGTTGATTAACCTGGAATCGTTGGATTCTTAGCAATAACTGCAGAATGTTTTTTTCTGAAAGACTTCACACTTTATTTGCCGGTCATGTTTTATTAACTAAATTGGTTTCCATGCAATAACTAGACAATGCTTCTTCTGACTGGCTTCAAACCTTAAATTCTGATGTATCTTGATGAGCCTTTTCGTAACTGCCTTGGTGTCAATTTGCCATTTTTTTTAATTCTTATCAAATTGGAATGTTAAAAAATAATCAAATATTTTTTGTAGGAATATAGGAACAGAATATAAAGGAGAAAAGAAAATTATGAAATATTGAAAACTTGTGTGTATAGTGAGCCCCTGAGAGTCCAACTTCCGTTATATTCTAGACAATTTTTTTGATTTCCTTCAACGCTTACGCTTTTGTCTCTGACTTGCTTCAAATCATAAATGTTGTTGCTGCTGTTGTGTAAGTAGCACCAGCTTCACGTAACCCTTCACTTGAGCAAATGCTCCATGATCAATGTTACGTAGCTCCTTGTTATTGTTCAACACTGGTGTATCCTTGCTTACAGGAGGGTAGGAAGTGTTACTGGTTGTTATTGTTCAACACTGGTGTATCCTTGCTTACAGGAAGGTAGGAAGTGTTACTGGTTGTTATTGTTCAACACTGGTGTATCCTTGCTAACAGGAGGGTAGGAAGTGTTACTGGTTGTTATTGTTCAACACTGGTGTATCCTTGCTAACAGGAAGGTAGGAAGTGTTACTGGTTGTTATTGTTCAACACTGGTGTATCCTTGCTAACAGGAAGGTAGGAAGTGTTACTGGTTGTTATTGTTCAACACTGGTGTATCCTTGCTAACAGGAGGGTAGGAAGTGTTACTGGTTGTTATTGCTCAACACTGGTGTATCCTTGCTTACAGGAGGGTAGGAAGTCTTACTGGTTGTTATTGTTCAACACTGGTGTATCCTTGCTTACAGGAAGGTAGGAAGTGTTACTGCAGTGTAGGTATCATTTGGACGACTATAATTAAAAAAATGTGGTATTTATTTTCCATGAATTATCTTGGTCTCTGCTTCGTATGAACGATTTATCTGATTTATGGCTGACGCATCGTCCTCTACCACTTGAAATCGTTGGAGTCTGTACGATAGCAGGAGAATGCGTCTTTCGGTCGCCTTCAAACTTTCAGAGCCTTTTTTTTATACCACATGGGAAGATTTTAGCTGAAATAGAGCTGCAGCAGTCTCATTGTAAAAATTTAAAAAATCAAATTGCAATATTCACTTCCAGTCAGTGACTAAAGATTTACTCTTGACTGTCTTCAGCTTCAAGTACTGATTTTGCATAAATTTTTTGCAAAAAATAGTGCTTAACAAGTTTTGTTTGTGTAGACACAAGTTTGACAGTATGCTAACATAGTTAAAAAATGGAATCTTTGGATTCCGAACAATAATGAGAGCATGCCTCTTCAGATCGGATTCAAACTTTCACTCATGGTGGGGTTTAGAAAAAGAAAGTTTTGTAATCACTATGACCACCGTAAATCTAAACGAATGTGTTAATTTTATCCTAAAGAATTGTTTTCTATGCAGTCACTAGAGAATGCTTCTTCTGGTCGAATTTAAATCCTAAATGCTGGTGAATATGCACCAAAAAATCCGTTCTTGCATAAATATAAACACATACACACACATACACATAGTCACGCATACACGTGCAAAATTGTTCCCACTGGAACTCAAACACACACACACACATACATATGCACACGTCTACCTGTGCATTTGTGTATTTTATGTGCACTGAGTCCAAGGCGGCTGAGCCTAGGAGATACGGGGATACTTTTCTCTGACCACACAGCGACCAATTACACTTAGTCTAACATTCATCTGGCTCCTTCCGAAGTGGCCTGCGTGTTGGTTGATCACCAAAGTCAGATGATTAGAATAAGTCACAATACGGTGCCTGAAACACTTTACAGCTAGTCCACTGTACCGTGTCTGAAACACTCTACAGCTAGTCCACTGTACCGTGTCTGAAACACTCTACAGCTAGTCCACTGTACAGTGTCTGAAACACTCTACAGCTAGTCCACTGTACCGTGTCTGAAACACTTTACAGCTAGTCCACTGTACCGTGTCTGAAACACTTTACAGCTAGTCCACTGTACCGTGTCTGAAACACTTTACAGCTAGTCCATTGTACCGTGTCTGAAGCACTTTACAGCTAGTCCACTGTACCGTGTCTGAAACACTCTACAGCTTTGTCCACTGTACCGTGTCTGAAACACTTTACAGCTAGTCCACTGTACCGTGTCTGAAACACTTTACAGCTAGTCCACTGTACCGTGTCTGAAACACTTTACAGCTAGTCCATTGTACCGTGTCTGAAGCACTTTACAGCTAGTCCACTGTACCGTGTCTGAAACACTACAGCTAGTCCACTGTACCGTGTCTGAAACAATTTACATCTAGTCCACTGTACGGTAGCGGAAACAGTTCACAACTAAACACGGTCTGGGTACGTTATGAGCCACTTGCTACCTGATAATGGTCCAGGGCAGACGGAAACGTTATTATTTTTTTTTAATTTTTAATATGTGGGTTAGATATGATACAGTTTGCTAAGATTAATGACTGTTGACTTCCAGAGGGTCAATATGACTGCAGTGCGCTTGTATACGAAGATTGAGAAGGCTTCCAATCCCAGAAACAGAGATTTACAGTAAACTCTCTCTGTATACATTTTAACTGAGCGATGTGCTGAGTTTGTGTATATTGCCTGAGTTTCATACTACCTTAATTATCTAGGATTACTAACTCGTGAGGAATCTGTGTGTTTTTCCTACTGAAAATCTGAGAGGAACTGAATATTCTATTGACAAAAGATTATATATGATGAAGCATTAAATTATATGTTCTCATCTTAAGGACAAAATTATAATTATTATATTCATTTAGAAATCGTTAAACTTGTATGAATAACAATGTATATATTCTGAAGAGCATCTCTCTTGATATACTCATCAATATGAATATACAAAGAGAGGCATATATCTTTTTATACGTATATATTCAGAGTTTACTTAAGTCAGTATTAAAGAGTAAAATATCCTTGACTGGTGGTGCACAGGTGACATGTAGGATTAAAAATGTCCTGTTGCTCGGTTGGTAGCGCACTCCTCTCACACGCTGAGGCTGGTGGTTCGAGCGCTAGTACAAATGAAAACGTTGCACGTGTTTCCTTAAGATACTTGCTGTCCTTGTTCACGTAGAAAGAGATAGGTGGTACTTGGGTGTTAGTCGATTGGTGTGGGTCGCATCCTGGGGACAATTAAACTAAGTTACCTGAAATGCTTTGCATAACCAGAAGCTTTCTATATTCTGTGTCACTGATGTCATCAAGTTTGTATAAGCTGTATCATGTACTTAAAGAAATAAAGATTTATTATTATTATTATTATTATTATTATTATTATTATTATTATTATTATTATTATTATTATTATTATTGATCTTCGTGCAGTCGTGATTCTTTCACCCTAATTAATCAACTAATCAGTAAGGGTTAAATAGCTCCTGGGAAGTGTGAAGGGAGAAGCGAAGGGAAAATCAGGTTTGATCGGAGAAACGGGACGGTAGTTCCATATCTTTACATCAGGAACCTTTTACCTGGTTCCCTCATCCAGCTCCTCCTCCTTCCTCCCATAAAGGGCTGATGATTAACGTTGTCATGTACGTATAACTGTACTCAGTATCGTTTCAGATAAAATATTTAAAGAAATATGGAAGATATGACGGAGATTTCGCTTCAAACTTGCTGGCAGTGCTTTATAAAAACATGATTTGATAAAACTCTTCAGAGAGTGAAAAGTTTTTTTTCCGTTTCGTTTGTCGGCAATACCTGCGATTTTATAGACAACATTTAATCGCAATGTTGTAAATAAACATTTCTGAGATGATTTTCAACATCACGAAAGTATGTTTTTATTAGTTATAATTTCTAAAATTATATCAGTGTTCGGATACTTATAACTGCATTCCTTTTAAATTAAGAAGATTCTCTTTTCATGGATGTAGTAGGGCCAACAGGCGACAACGATCTGCTAGACGACTTCATAACTAAGACAAACCTGTAAACAGAAATGACCCCGTGAAAAAGACGACCCGGAAGACGACTCCGAGGGTAAGATCAACACGCAGCTGAATTATCACCTTCAAGCATGAATAAACAATGCACAAACCACATGAGTAATTACTTCGTATACACTTGAGAACGATTTAGGCTTCCTGTTTATTCTCAATGTTTGCTTGACGCAAGTGTCAGCAGTTTCTTGCCCAGGACTGTTGGGGAGAAGATGCGTTACACAACCTGCATATAGGAGAAACAAGCTTTTGACGACGTTTCGGTTTGACTTGAACCAGCGACTAAGCAATGGTCCAAGTTGGACCGAAACATCGTCAAAAGTTTCTCTCTCTCCTATGTGCGGGTAATTTATGTATTGTTCAAGTATTGTGCCTATTTCTTCTTTTTAAAATGATGATTTATAGTATGAAGGACAACCACATGTCAGGCAAAAAGGACACAAGTGCAACTAATGTGACATTTTATTGTGAAAACATTTCGCTCTCCAGGAGCTTTATCAAGCCATAACACCTTGATAAAGCTCCTGGAGAGCGAAACGTTGCCACAAAATGTCACATTAGATGCACTTGAGTTCTTTTTACCTAACATTTTGTCGGTAATTCTACCAACATTAATACCAGGTCAACCATGACGACGGAGAGGAATTTGTAATACTTCCGAGGAGGGATGCTGGTGAAGGGCTCTTGATTCAAGGACTAGGAGATACCACTCCTCATTCTCAAATCAAATCCTCAAGCACTGTATGCTTTCGATGGGTTTAGCGCTTCTCCTTGATTTTAATAATAATACTGAAACTCCGCAGCACTTCAACGGATGAAAATTAGTGTCTCGTGACGATGGGTGTAAGTAGCTACGTGATGGGTGTAGTCTAGTGATGGGTGTGAGTAACCACGTGATTGGGTGGAAGTAGGTACGTGATAGTTGAAAGTAGCCACGTGATGGGTGTAAATAGCCTCGTGATGGGTGTAAGTAGCCACATGATGAGTGTATATAGCCTTATGATGGGTGTAAGTAGCTACTTGATGAGTGTACGTGATGGGTGTAAGTAGCCTTGTGATGGGTGTAAGTAGCCACGTGATGGGTGTAAATAGCCTCGTGATGGATGTAAGTAGCCACGTGAGGGGTGTAAATAGCCTCGTGATGGATGTAAGTAGCCACGTGAGGGGTGTAAATAGCCTCGTGATGGATGTAAATAGCCTCGTGATGGGTGTAAGTAGCCTCGTGATGGATGTAAATAGCCTCGTGATGGATGTAGGTAGCCTCATGATGGATGTAAGTAGCCACATGATGGGTGTAAGTAGCCTCGTGATGGGTGTAAGTAGCCTCGTGATGGCTGTAAGTAGCCTCGTGATGGGTGTAAGTAGCCTCGTGATGGGTGTAAGTAGCCTCATGATGGGTGTAAGTAGCCTCGTGATGGGTGTAAGTAGCCTCGTGATGGGTGTAAGTAGCCTCGTGAATGGGTGTAAGTAGCCTCGTGATGGGTTTAAGTAGCCTCGTGATGGGTGTAAGTAGCCTCGTGATGGGTGTAAGTAGCCTCGTGATGGGTGTAAGTAGCCTCGTGATGGGTGTAAGTAGCCTCGTGATGGGTGTAAGTAGCCTCGTGATGGGTGTAAGTAGCCTCGTGATGGGTGTAATTTGCCTCGTGATGGGTGTAAGTAGCCTCGTTTTGGGGTGTAAGTACCCTCGTGTGGGGGAAAAGAAACCCTTTGAGGGGGTTAATTGGGCCTCGTGTTGGGTGTAAGAAAGCCCCCGGGGATGGGGGGAAATTTTGCCTCCGTGAATGGGGTGAAAGTACCTCGGTGTGGGGGGTAAGTACCCCTCTGATGGGGTGTAAAGTACCCTCGTGGGGGGTTTTGGGGTTAAAGTAGCCTCGTGAGGGGTTTGAAATTTTGCCTCGTGATGGGGTTTTAATTTACCCTCGTGAGGGGTTTGTAATTTGGCCTCGTGATGGGTTTGTAAGTAGCCTCGTGAGGGGTTTGTAATTTCCCTCGGATGGGTTTTTTAAAAAGCTCGTGAGGGGTTTGTAAGTAGCCTCGTGAGGGGTTTTTAATTTAGCCTGGGATGGGTTTAATTTACCCACCCTCCCCCACTCCCCTTTTTTCCTACTCCTTATGGCTTTTTCATCTTATTCTTCCTCCTCTTCTTGCTCGCCCTCCTCCTTTTTCCCCCTCCCTCTTCTTCTTCCCCCCCACCTCTTCCCCCTCCACCCCTTTTCCCTCCCCCAACCCCCTCTTCCCCCTCCCCCACCTTTTTTCCCCCCTCCCTCCCCTTTTCCCTCCTCTTCCTCCTCCTCCCCTTTTCCCTCCTCCCCCCTCTTCCCCCCCCACCCCCTCCTCCATCCCTCCTCCTCCCCACCTCCCCCCTCCATCACCTCCTCCTTTTCACCACCTCCCCCCCTCCTTTTCCAAACCACCTTTGCACCTCCATACCCCCAAACCACTTCCCCATTCCTCCCCCTCCTCCCCCACCTCCTCCCATCCAAAAAAATTAGTCGGGAAAAAAGCAGGAAATAGGGAAATAATTTGTTTAAAAAAAAGGTTAAAAAGTTTAGTTTACACTCCTGAAGACTGTGGGAATTTAAGATGGGAAAGGGGTTTTCCCCTTTCCGCCCAGCCTTAAAATTTTTTGGGTCCGCCCTTCCCCCTTCCCTGGTGAGTGGGGGGACTTTTCATTGTTGTTGCGTTTTTGGGGAAAACTTTTTGATTTTGATGAAAAAAAAATTTTATAACGGAGAAAAATTGGAAAATAAATCCTAAAAAGGAGGGGTTTCCCACCCCAGATTAGTTTAGTTTTTGCCCCCGAAGGGGCTAGTTTATTGTGCAGGTCATATCCATAGGGGGAGGGGTGGGCGCAAAAAGCTATGAATACAAAAAAGGGCCCTGGGAAAACTATTGCCCCAAAAAGGGGGTTTACATTTACTTATTGTTACAAGAAAATTTTTGATATTCCCTAAAAAAAATTTTAAAGGAAAATTTGCTTAGTATTTTTTTCTGGTATTTATGTTCTTTTAATCCCGATATGCTTCTATCCAATTTCTTCCATTTTTTTTTTTTTTTTAAACCCAAGCCGGGGATGTGGGGGCTGAATTTGAGAAAAAAGGCGATTTTTTTTTTTAATACTATCTCGAAAAAGGGCATTTTATTTTTTAGTAGCAATGCTAGAGATGAGCCCAAATTTTTTGCAAAAGCAGAACTTTTCTGTTTGGCGGGCCCAAAAAAACATTTCTTTTTAAATTTTTGTAAAAATGTCTGTTTTTTCAAGTGTCGTTTAAAAAAAAGCGAGATCACTAAAACTTTTTTTTTAAAATTTGGCATCAGCAAGTAATTTTTTTATATTTCCCAAAGGGGATTTGGGAGGTAGGAAGTTTTTGCCCGTTAACTTTGGTATCTAAAACCCTGCAGGGTGTGAGTAAAATCCAAAAAAAAAACGGTTATTTTGAAAATTTTTAAAAAAAAGGGTGTACGTGCTGTAATGCAAACATTTTGCTTTAAAAACTTTACGAGATTTTGGAAAAGCAAAAGCCCCAAAAAGGCAGAATAAAATGTTTTTTGGGGTTTCAAAAGAGTGACTTCAGGGTTAAGAATTTTTTGTTTTGTGGAAAAAAAAAGGGTGCCCACAAAAGATTTTTAAAAAAAACACTTTTGGATTTTTGGAAAAAACTAAAAGTAAAAATTTTTCGGGAAAGTAAACAAAAAGTTTTAAAATGGTATAAAAATACAAAATGTAGAGAAAAATGAAATTGTATATATTTTTATTTTCACTTTATCCGGGGGAATTTTTTTCTTTGGATGTATGGAAATTTTCTCAACCTTTTTTTCTTTGCCCATGGTGGCAAATTTTTAGGGGGCCCCATAACGACATTTCCCGTTGACAAAGCAAAAATTTTGCATTTTTTTTCTTATTTTACCACAACCCAAAAGTACACTGCTGTACTAAATAGTTTTAAAATTTTTACTTTTAAAACCCAAAAAATTCTAACCAAATGAGGTGCTTTTTTAAATTTGATAACGACTGATTACAAAAGCAAAGTTTTTTGTGTCTTTAAGACAAAAAATTTCGACAAGGGGGAACTTTCAGATATTTTTTTGTAAGGTGGGAGGTTTTATATGAAAATATATCTCAGGATTTTTTTGGGAAATTTTTCATATTTTCAAGTTATTTTCCGCTATTTTTTTCCCGGGTTTGACTGGATTTTGGGCCGTACAAAGTTTAAAAAAAAGAAGTCAGGGGGCGTATATAGACCCTTTTTCTCTCCTCTTTCTATTTACCAAGGGTTTTTTACGGGGTTAGATCAGAATTTCCTACCTTCATTTAAAAAACCAAATCATAAGACACACAAATAGGAAAAAGGATAAATTTGGGACCCATCTGTGTACCACCCGATTTCATTTGTTCAACTGAACTTAATCTCATCGTTTGTCATTGGGGCCTGCAGAACTTTTTCCCAAAACTGGGAATTTCCCATTTAGGAATGAATAAACTCTGATGAAGTGTTGGGGGTTGAGAAGGGGTGTACCCGGGATTTGTGTTATTTTTTGTTGCCGTTTGTTGTGCAAAGGGGTTTTTTCCATTGTCCCGAAGTGGACCCAAAGTATAGTCCCTTAAAACCTTGACCTTTTACTTAATAGTAAGGCCCCCCTCAACCCCCGATGTTGAAGGCTTCGCCGAAATGACAGTTTGTTCAGGCGGGTTTCCAGGGAGAGTTGGGGTCGCTTCCTTAAAGAAGTTGCATATGAGAGGGGGCAGCCAATCCAAAAAATTTGAAACTTTACTCAAGGAAACGAAAACACTTGTGTCTGTACAGTCTTGTAGCTTCGGGTGAGGCATATTAGTAAGTCAAAATTTTGCATTTTTTGGGCCCGTTTTTTTATGCAAGATGTACTGCTGGTTCTTCATGGTAAAATTTTTCACCGTAAAATTTATCACCCCCCTTTTAATCCCTGGGTACCATCTCTCCCCCAAAATTCTTTCCCCCCTTACCCCCTGTTCCACTTTCCCCATAACGGTACCAGATAAATCATCTTTTTTGTTTTTAAAGGGAAAATTTGAAACCCTGTCATTTTTTTTTCCCCAGGAAGTTAAAAACTGTAAGCTGGTGATTGATGTAACTGAGCAGCTGGCATTTCACCCTTTTTGGATAAGAAAAATGTCAGAGTAAAACCCGTCTGCATTTTGCATGGGATTCCGAAACGGTTGGGAATGCCCCAGTGCCCAGGGGGATGGGCCACTTAGTGGAAATTTTTTAAAAACAGATCAGCAGCAGTGCCCTTTTTCTGAAGCCATTTTTTCCCGGTCAAAAAGAATAAAGTAGTAGTCGAAAAAAACTGTCGGGTTTGCCGTGAGTTTAAAGGGTTTCAATTTATCTTGACAGTGATCAAACGGGGAGTAAAACTCTGATCTGCACACCCTTTATATTGGGCTCTGTTTCTTTTTTTTTTTTGAAAAAAAGGGGCCCACATTTGTTTTCTTTCCACAAAAGAAGATAAATTGACACTGTGCAAAGGCAGTGCGGGCCCAGATGAAAGTTAGAGGTGTTTTGCTAACTGGTCTGCACATCCCCTTAGCAGTCGGGGGCTTCCCTTTTGCCCTGGACTCCCCCTCCCCCCCCCCTTTCCCCTTCCTTCCCCCTTCCTTTTCCGCCCTCTTCTCTCTCTCTCTTAAACACACCACACACCCCCGTTTTTGGGTTTTTTACCTCTTTTCTCTCTGTGTTTGCATTATCTCGGGTTTTGGAATAAAAAATTAGTTAAGCCTTTGATGGCCCCTATTGAATGCGCTGAAAAAATTGGTCGCCTATTACAGGGGGAAAAATTTTGGGCGGGGCCCAGATAATTCGACTTTGTTTAACGGGGCGCACTATCAAAGCTTAGCTAATTAGCGTTTTTGAATTTTTTTTAACTTTGTTGTTAAAAAAACAAAAATTCGGTTTTGTTTGTAATCACCGAAGAGAAAGGAAATTTTTTGGGTTAAAAGAGAGAAAAAGAAAAGGGGACAGACGACAGAGAGAGAGAGAGAGAAAGACAGGGCAGAGACAAAAGTAAGAAAAGAAAGAGAAAGAAAAAGGAAAAAAAAAAAAGAAAAAAAAGAAAAAAAGAGAAAGAAAGAAAAAGAAAGGGGAAGGGAAAAAAATAGAAAAAAAAAAAGGGAAAGAAAGAAAAAGAAAGAGAGAAGAAGAGAGGGAGAAGGGGGAAAAGAGAGAGGGGAGGGGATTTGGAGGGGAGAAAGGGGAGAGAAGAGAGAGATGAGGAAAGAGAGAGAGAGAAAAAGAAAGTGAGAGAGAGAAGTGAGAGGAGAGAGAGAGAGGGGAGGGGGAAGAGGAATTTAGTGAGAAAAGGGGAGAGGGGAAGGGGAGTGAGGGAAGAAGAGAGAGAGGAGAGGGAGGGGAGATTTAGGAGAGAGGGGAGGAGAGAGGGGAGGGGAGAGAAGAGAGAGAGAGAAGGGGAGGGGAGAGGAGAGAGAGGGGAGAGGGGAGAGTTTAGAAAAGGGGGAGTGGGGGGAGAGAAGGGGGGAGGATAGGGAGAGGAGGGAGGGGAAGAGAGAGGGAGAGAGAGGAGAAAAAAAATTAGGGGGAGAGGAAGAAGGGGAAGAAGAGAGAGGAAGGGGGAGAGAAAGGGGGGAGAGAGGGGTGGGGAGAAGAGAGAGGGGAGAAGGGGAGAGAGGAGAAGAAGATGGGGGGAGGAGGAGAGAAAATGAGAGAGAGGGGAGAAGGAGAGAGAAGAGGGGAAGGGAGAAGGGGGAAAAAGGGTGGGGGAAAGAGGAGTTTGAGAGAGAGAAGGGGAGAGAGGGGAGAGGGGAGAGAGAGTGAGAAGGGGAGAAGAGAAAGGGAGGGGTGAGGGGGGGAGGAAGGAGAGAGGAGAGGAGGGAATTTACTATCTCTTTTGTTTTTGGTTTAGATGGGCCCCCCCCTTTTTCCTAGAGAAGTATTACCCTTTTAAAAAAAAATTTATATTGTTACTAGTTGTTTTCCCTTTGTGCCTACCCCAAGGAAAATTTGGGATGGTATGGCCCTACACTACCCCCTTTTGTGGGCACTGCCCTCAAGGAAATGGCCTTTGGTTTATGGGAAATTCAGCTACCCCAATGTGACCTGCCCCCTCAAGAATGGCAAATGGTCAAGGCACTACAGCTACCCCCTTTTGTTTTTACCCCTGACCTCAAAAATGGCACTGGTTTTATGGCAAATACAGGTACCCCCCATGGACCTGCACCTCAAGAACTGGCACTGGTCACGGCATACGCTACCCCCCATTTTGAAACTGCACCCCAAAATTTGGGACTGGTATGGACTAAAAGCTACCCCTTTTTTGGGACACTGCACCTCAAGGGAATGGCACTGGTCATGGGACTTAAACTACCCCCCATGTGACACTGACCTCAAAAAAATTTTTACACTGGTCTGGCACTACAAAAACTACCCCTAATGTTTACAAAGGGCCCCCCTCAAAAAACTGGACTGGGGCCCTGGGACTACAGCTACCCCTTTATGTGGGGCACTGCACCCCAAGAACTGGCACTGGTTTTGGCACTCGCTCCCCCCCATGTGACACTGCCCTCAAGAACTGGCCCCTGGTCATGGCACTACCCGCTAACCCCCCATGTGACAGGGACCTCAAGAACTGGCACTGGTCTTTGGGACTACAAATACCCCCATGTGAACGCCCCTCAAGAACTGGGGACCGGGGCATGGCACTACAGCTACCCCTCTTTTGGACACTGCACCTCCCAAAAAATGGGACTGGTCCCTGGCCACTTCGTTCCCTTAAAGTTTTACATTTCCCCTCAAAAAACGGCACTGGTCATGGCACTACAGGGTAACCCCATGTGACACGCACCTCAAGAACTGGCACTGGTCATGGCCTACAGCTACCCTCATGTGGGCACTGCACCTCAAAAAACTGGCACTGGTATGGCACTACGCTACCCCTCATGTGGGCAGCACCCCAAGAACTGGCACTGGTCATGGCACTACACTACCCTCATTGAACTTTCAAACCCCAAAAATGGTACTGGTCATGGCACTACAGCTACCCCTCCCTGTGACATGGGCCCCCAAGAAAAGGCACTGGTCATGGCACTCAGTTCCCTCATGTGGGCACTGCCTCAAAAACTGGCACTGGTTTATGGCAATACGCTACCCCCCTTTTGACACTGCACCTCAAGAACTGGCACTGGTCCCTGGAAATAAGCTACCCCCATGTGACACTGCACCTCAGAACTGGCACTGGTAAAGGCACACAGTACCCCCCAAAGTGACACTTTACTCAAAAAATGGCAATGGTCATGGCATACAGTTCCCCCCATGTGACCCCTTTCACCTCAAAAAATGGGATGGTAAAGGCACTACAGGGTACCCCTCATGTTTACACTGCACCTCGTTGGCCTGGTCATGGAAATACAAACTACCCCCCATGTGAACTGCACCCCCAAAAACGGCACTGGGGGATGGCACTCAGCTACCCCTAAAGTGACACTGCACCCCAAAAAACTGGCACTGGTCATGGAAAAAAAAAGCTACCCTAAAGTGACACTGCACCTCAAAAATTTACACTGGTCATGGACTTTCAGCTTTTTCCCCCTTTTGGGGCACTGCACCTCAAGAAAATTTTGGGCCCGGTCATGGCAATACAGCTACCCCTCATGTGACACTGCACCCCCAAGGGAAATGGCCCCTGGTTTATTTGGGATACACTACCCCTCATGTGGGCACTGCACCCCAAGAACTGGACTGGTCATGGCACTTCAGCTACCCCCCATGTGACACTGCCCCCCCAAGAACTGGCATGGTCATGGCACTACAGCTACCCCCTTGTGAAACTGGCCCCCAAAAACTGGCACTGGTCTTTTCATACAGCTACCCCTTTTATGTGAACTGCACTCAAGTTTTGGGAGGGGCATGGGAAATACCCGCTACCCCCATGTGACAATGCACCTAAAAAACTGGCAGGGGCCCCGGCATACAGCTACCCCTATGTTTACACTGACCTCAAAAACTTGCATGGTATGGCAAAACGCTACCCCTCATGTGACACTGCCCTCAAGAACTGGCAATGGGCATGGCCCCCTACAGTACCCCCCCATTTTGGGCACTGCACCCCAAGAAATGGCCCCTGGTCATGGCATACAGCTACCCTCATTTTGCACTGCACCTCCAGAACTGGCACTGGTCATGGCACTACGCTACCCCCCCCTGGGAATTGCACCTCAAGAACTGGGGACTGGTCAAGGGACTAAAATACCCCTCATTTTCATGCCCTCAAGGGCTGGCACTGGGGCATGGCACTTTCAGCTTTCCCCCTTTTGACACTGCACCTCAAGAAAATGGCACTGGTCATGGCCCCCTACAGCAAAACCCCTCATGTGGGCACTGCACCTCAAGAACCCGGCCCCTGGGGCATGGCACTACGCCCACCCCATGTGCAAACATGCACCTCAAAAACTGGCAATGGTCTGACAATACGTACCCCCCATGTGAAAAAAACCCCTGCCCCTCAAGAACGGGGACCCGGTCATGGCACTACAGCTACCCCTCATGTGACAAAAACTGCACCTCAAGAACGGGACTGGTCATGGCACTACAGCTACCCCTCATGTGGGCAAACAAAATGCACCTCAAAAACTGGCACTGGGTTTGGCCCCTTCAGCTACCCCCCATGTGGGGCACTGACCTCAAGAAAGGGGACTGGTTTAAGGCACTACAAACTACCCCCCCATTTTTACACTGCACCTCGAACTGGGACTGGTCAGGGGACTTCGTACCCCTATGTGACAAAAACCCGACCTCAAGAAAATGGCCCCTGGGCTGGCATACAGCTACCCCCCCCTGTGACAAAAACTGCACCTCAAAAAACTGGGAATGTTCCTGGCACTTCAGTGACCCCTCAAGTAACAGACCTACCCCAAGAACTGGCAATGGTCATGGCACTCAGTACCCTAAAGTAAGGGGCAAATGCAAACCCCAAAAAACTGGAAATTTGGGCACGGCCCCTACAACTACCCCCCTTGTGACAAACACTTTTACCCCAAGAAAAGGGCAATGGTCAGGGGACTACAGCTACCTTCATGTTACAAAAACTGCACCTCAAGAAATTTGGGAGGTCATAGCACTACACTAAAACCCCCATTTGACAAACATGCACCTCAAGAACTTTGGGTTTGGGCCCTGGCACACAGCTACCCCCCATGTGACAAAAACTGCCCCCCTTTAAGAAAATTGGGGACTGGGCATGGGCCCCTACAGCTACCCCTTTATGGACACTGCACCTCAAGAAATGGCCATGGGCCCTGGCACTACGCTACCCCCCTTTTGAAAACTGCACCCAAGAACTGGCACTGGTCATGGCATTTCAAACTTTCCCCTCATTGGGGAACTTTCACCAAGAACTGGCATGGTCATGGCACTACGCTTTTTCCCCCATGGACACCCCCACCTCAAGAACTGGCACTGGTCATGGCACTACAGCTACCCCTCATGTGACACTGCACCTCAAGAACTGGCACTGGTCATGGCACTACAGCTACCCCTCATGTGACACTGCACCTCAAGAACTGGCACTGGTCATGGCACTACAGCTACCCCTCATGTTTACATGCCCTCAAGAACGGCAATGGTCATGGCCACTGCTACCCCTCATTTTGAAACTGCACCTCAAGAACTGGCATGGGGGGGGCCTACAGCTACCCCTCATGTGACACTGCACCTCAAGAAAAAGGGATGGTCATGGGACTACAGCTACCCCCCATGTGACACTGCACCTCAAAACCTTTTTACTGGTTTATGGCCTAAAAGTAACCCCCCATGTGAAAACTGCACCTCAATAAAATGGCACTGGCAATTTGGGACTACAGCTACCCTGATGTGGGCACGGGACCTCAAGAATGGCACTGGTCATGGGGACTACAGCTAAACCCCCATGTGGGCACTTTCCCCCTCAAGAACTGGCACTGGGCATGGGGATACAGCTAAACCCCCCATGTGACACTGCACCTCAAAAAACTGGCACTTGGGGCATGGCACTACGGTACCCCCCATGTGACACTGCACCTCAAGAAATGGCATGGAAAGGCCTCAAGCTACCCCCCATGTGACATTTTCCCCTCAAGAATGGCACTGGCATGGCCTTTCAGCTACCCCTATGTTTCACTGCACCCCAAGAAAATGGGGGACTTTGGTTTATTGGGGATACAGCTACCCCTCAGGGGGAACGGGCCCCCAAGAAATGGCCCCTTTCTCATGGCACTACAGCCCACCCCTCATGTTTAACTGCACCTAAAAAAAATGGCAATTTTTCATGGGATTTAAACTACCCCTCATGTGACAAAACCCCCGCACCTCAAGAAACTGGCACTGGTCATGACCCCTCAGCTTTCCCCTCATGTGCAAACACTGCACCTCAAGAATGGCCTTTGGGCATGGCACACGCTACCCCTTTATGTGGGCAAAAAAATGCACCCCAAAAAAATGGGGGACGGTCTGGCATTTCAGCTCCCTAATGTGACAAAAAAACTGCAAACCCCAAGAAAATGGGACTGGGGTTTTGGGATACAAACTACCCCCCATGTGACAATGCACCCCAAGAAAATGGCACTGGTCAAGGCACTACAGCCCACCCCTCATGTGACACTGACCTAAGAATGGCACTGGTCATGGCATACAGCTAACCCCCATGTGACAAAACACTGCCAAACCCCAAGAACTGGCACTGGTTTATGGCATTTTGCTAAACCCCCCATGTGACAAACACTGCACCTCAAGAAATGGCACGGGCATGGGGAAATTCAGTGGGCCCCTCAAGTAACGCACTGCCCCCTCAAAAACGGCACTGGTCATGGCAATACAGCTAACCCCCCTTAACAGACACTGGGAAACCCCAAGAACTGGCATTGGGCACGGCACTACAAACTTCCCCTCAGGGGACAAACACTGTTCCTAAAGAAAGGGAAATGGTCTTGGGACTACACTACCTCTCCTTTTGAAAAACACTGCAAACCCCAAAAACTGGCACTGGTTTTATTTGCACTACAGCTACCCCTCAAAGTGACAAAACGGGACCCCAAGAACTGGCCCCTGGTCATGGGAAAGTACCCCTCAGTGACAAACACTGCCCCCCAAAAAACTGGCACTTGGGAATGGGCACTACGCTTCCCCCCATGTAACAGACACTTTTTACCTCAAGAACTGGCATGGTCATGGCCCCTACGCTACCCTCATGTAACGCCCCGAACCTTAAGAACTGGCACTGGTCATGGCACTACAGTACCCCTCTGTAACAGATTCTGCACCTTTTAAAAAATGGCAATGGTCAGGGGACTACAGTCCCCTCTGTGACAAAAACTTTCCCCCAAGAATGGACTGGTCATGGCCTTAAAAGATTTCCCCCCATGTGACAAACACTGCACCTCAAGAACCCGTCCTGGTATGGTTTCTACGTACCCCCCCATGTGCCAAAAACGGGACCTCAAGAATGGCAGGTTTATGGCACTACAAACTACCCCTCATGTGACACTGCACCCCCCAAGAAAATGGGGACTGGTCATGGCCTACAGCGGAAACCCCCATGAACCCCACAATGCACCTCAAAAAAACTGGCAGGTCTTTACACTTCAAACTACCCCTCATGGAAAAAGGGCGTGCCCCCTCAAAAAATGGGGATGGTCCCTGGAAAATACAGCTACCCCCTAAGGGAACAGACACTGCACCTCAAGGCTGGCCCCTGATCATGGCACTACAGTACCCCTTGAATACCCCTGCCCCCTCAAAAAATGGCAATGGTCATGGAATACAGCTACCCCCCCTTTTGACAAACACTGCACCCCCAAGAACTGGCACTGGTCATGGCACTACAAATACCCCTCAGTAACCCGGGCATGACCTCAAGAACCCGGGGACTGGTTTATGGCCTAAAGCTACCCCATGTGAAATGCACCTCAAGAATGGCACTGGTCATGGCACTTTCAGTGACCCCCCATGTTTTAAAAGACACTGAAACCTTTAAAAATGGCACTGGTTTATGGCACTACAGCTACCCCTCATTTTAACAAAACACCGCACCTCAAGAACTGGCATTGGGGCACGGCATACAACTTCCCCTCTTTTGGGCAAAAAACCCGTACCTCAAAAAGGGGAATTGGGGCATGGCCAAACCCGCTACCTCCCCATGTGACAAAAATGCTCCTCAAGAACTGGCACTGGGTTTATGGCAAATTTCAGCTTCCCCTTTAGTGACAAACACTGCACCTCAAGAATGGCACTGGTAATGGCCCCTACAGCTTCCCCCCCAGGCCCCCATGTAACGACCCCTGCCCCCCAAGAACTGGCATGGGCATGGCACTACGTAACCCCCCATGTAACAGACATGAACCTCAAGAACTGGGATGGTCTGGCACTACGCTTTCCCCTCATGTAACGATACTGCACCCCAAAACTGGCAATGGTTTATGGCACTTTCAGCTACCCCTTAAGTGACGACACTACATCTCAGGAACTGGACCTGGGCTGGATACAGCTACCCTCATGTGGGCAAACACTGCACCCCAAGAAAATGGCAATGGTCATTTGGGACTACAGCTACCCCTCATGTGACCCAAACCCCTGCACCTCAAGAAAATGGCAATGGTCATGGCATACAGTACCCCTCATGTGACAAAACCCCTGCACCCCAAAAAAAAACTGGCATGGGCATGGTACTACAGCTACCCCAATGTGACAAACACTGCACCCCAAGAACTGGCAAGGTCAGGCACTACAGCTACCCCCCATGTGACACTGCACCTCAAGAACTGGCACTTTGGGCATGGCACTTTCAGCGGGCCCCCCATGTAAAAAGGGCACTGCATCAAGAAATGGCACTGGTCTGACCCCTTCAGCTACCCTCATGGAAAAAGACGCTGACCTAGAAAATGGCACGGTCATGGGGGCTACTGCACCCCCAATGTAAAAAGACATGCACCTCAAGAGATGGGTTTTTTATGGCTTTCAGCTTTCCCCCCAGTAACAGACACTGAACCCCAAGGGAAATGGGGAAAGGGCTTGGCACTACGTCCCTCATGTGACAAACACTGCACCTCAAGGAAATGGCACTGGGCATTGGGACTCCCAAATACCCCCCATGTAACGACACTGCCCCCTCAAAAACTGGGACTGGTCATGGAAAATAAAAATACCCCCCATGTGACACTGAAAACCCCAAAAGGGAATGGCACTGGGGATGGCACTAAAAGCTACCCCCCATGTGAAAAAAAAACTGCACCCCAAAAATGGCCCCTGGTCATGGCAATACAGCTACCCCTCATGTGGGGAAACATAAAACCCCAAGGAAAATGGCATGGTCATGGCAAATACAACTTCCCCTTTATGTAACAGACAATTTCAAACCCCAAAAACTGGCATTTGGGCATGGCCTACAGCACCCCCCATGTAACAAAAACGCTGCACCTCAAGAATGGCATGGTATGGCATACAGCTACCCCTTTATGTGACACTGCACCCCAGAATTTGGGAATGGTCTTTGGGACTACAGTCCCCCCATGTGACACTGCACCTCAAGAACTGGCTGGATGGCACTACAGCTACCCCTCATGTGACAAACACGGAAACCCCCAAAAATGGCCCGGTCATGGCACTACAGCTACTCCTGATGTAATTTTCACTACATCTCAAAAACTGGCATGGTTTTTGGACTACAGCAATCCTCATGTGACCAAAAATGCCAAACCCCAAGAAAAGGGGGACTGGGCATGGCCTACAGCTAACCCCCCTGGGGCAAAAAACTGCACCCCCAAGAAAATGGCCCCTGGTTTATGGCACTACAGGGTACCCTATGTAAAGGGCACTGCCCCAAGAAAAAGGCATGGGATGGCACTACAGCTTCCCCTATGGGACAAAAATTGCCCTCAAGAATGGCATGGTCATTTGGGATACAGCTACCCCTATGTAACAGACGCTGCCCCCTCAAGAATGGCATGGTCATGGGACTAAAAGCTACCCCTATGTGACAAACACGCCCTCAAGAACTGGGCCCGGTCATGGACTGCAGCTACCCCCCATGTGACCAAAAAACTGACCTCAAGAACTGGCACTGGTCATGGCACCCCCCCCCCCCCATCTACCCCTCATGTGACAAACATTTAAACCCCGAACTGGGGGATGGTAATGGCAATACAGCCCTTTTCCCCCAATTAACAGACACCTTTCACCTCAAGGGAAATGGCACCCGGCATGGGACTACAGCTACCCCTCTTTTTAAAAAAACATGAAAACCCCCAAGAACTGGCACTGGTCATGGCACTAAGCTACCCTCATGTAACAGAACTGCAAACCCTTAAGGGAAATGGCCCCTGGTCATTGGGACTTCAGCTATTCTTGATGTTTTACAGACCCTAATCTCAAGAAAAAAAAAATGGCACTGGTAATGGCAATAGAGCAAACCCCCCATATGACAAAAACTGACCTCAAGAACTGGACTGGTCATGGCACACCCGTACCCTCATTTTGACAAACACTGCACCCCAAGAACTGGCATGGTTATGGTTCTACAGTTCCCCTCATGTGCCCAAACCCCTGCACCTCAAGAACTGGGACGGTCATGGCACTACAGCTACCCCTCATGTGACAAACACTGCACCTCAAGAACTGGCACTGGTCATGGCACTACAGCTACCCCTCATGTGACAAACACTGCACCTCAAGAACTGGCACTGGTCATGGCACTACAGCTACCCCTCATGTGACAAACACTGCACCTCAAGAACTGGCACTGGTCATGGCACTACAGCTACCCTTCATGTGACAAACACTGCACCTCAAGAACTGGCACTGGTCATGGCACTACAGCTACCCCTCATGTGACAAACACTGCACCTCAAGAACTGGCACTGGTCATGGCACTACAGCAGGGGTAGATCAGGTACACACGCAGACGAGGTCGTTATCCACAAACCTCTCACTGGCTCCAGGTAACTTCCACAAACATGAACCATTGAGTTTGTGATGAATTGTCAATGTTTGTGGGTGGAGGCAGCACCACAGAGTGGTATCTGAGAGAGTTATGCAATATCTGAGGCAGGAGAGGGCCATCAAGGGACCTGACACACCAAGACTCAAGTGGACAGGCAGTCTGCTATTTGGAGAGAGTCTAACAAGGATGAACTTGGACCTCGGACCTCGTGCACGTGTTGTGCGCCGCGAACCCATCTATTCCTGTTCCAGCTCGGCAGGTATTTTTATTTGTCTTGTACAAGACCTCGTACTTACCGTAAGACCTGGTACTTTACCTGCCACATGAACAACCACTTTATATCTCCCACTACTGAAGTTGTGTGCAAACCCGACGATCCAGTCCATCAGCATGTTGCTGTTTGCCAACATAAGAGGCATCATAACCATTCGTGAAGAGCCCTGCGATGCATACTAGCAAACCATTATTTTTTCGGAGGTACGAATGTATGACATACATGTATCTTTCTTACTTGTTTATTTTTTTAAAACATCGGCAGTATCCCACCAAGACAGGGTGACCGAAAAAACGAAGAAACACTTTCATCATCATTCACTCCATCACTGTCTTGCCAGAGGCGCGCCTACTGTATAGTTAGAAATCGCCAACATCAATACCTCTGCTTCAGGTGCAGGTACTGTACTTCACACCTCAAAAAAAATGATAAAACAGTTTCTTAGCAATTGACTTGAGAAAGTCTTGTATCATTATTATTTTAAGTCCTAATTTATATCTTTTATTAAACAATTACAGAGCTATTGATTTTCGTGCCCCTGTTGATAGGATTTAAAAACTGATATAACTTAGTGGAAAGTTTGGATTTGTTATAGGCAGTGTTTACCTGGAGTTTACCTGGAGAGGGTTTCGGGGGTCAACGCCCCCGCGGCCCGGTCTGAGACTAGGCCTCGTTTAGTTGTATGTTTTGTCATATTTTTCAAGGAATTGCTAAAATATTGTCCGTGCGATAACTTTTGAACGCCTCTCTAATTAATTTCAAAACTTCAACAGGTTCTCATATTTAATTGCACTACAAACTTATGTTGCGCTGTGTGCTATTCTTTATGCATGCAACGAGATACCGGGATCCGGGTTTAAAGGTTATAGTGGATACCTTCATTGAACTGTGTAGAAATCCACACAAGTCTAGCCCCTCTGGTGCATTAGAAGCTTATTAACGTCTGAATTATTCCCGTTCCTTGTATTGAGGTATTCACGCATGTATAGGTACTCCGAAGGAGTACTTAGACTAGATAGATGCAGTTTTGTTAATTTTAAAAATAATGGGAGCATTGCACTTTACGCAGTAACTACAGAATGAGTCTCCCAGTCAGCTTCAAACTTCCAGTGCTACTGCGTTTTGCTTAAGGGAAGATCTGCATTGTTAATGGCTGTGTAATTACCCAATATGCAAATTTTATTAAACAATACACAAATAACCCGCACATAAAAGAGAGAAGCTTACGACGACGTTTCGGTGCGGGTTATTTGTGTATTGTTCCAGTCACGGTATTGTGCCTTTTTGTTATTTATTAAACAAATTGGGATGCCCTGAGCACATCGACTCCAGGCTGATTACTTCAAACCCCTCCTCACCTTCCTAAATGTTGCACACGTTTTTCATTCCTGTCATTGTTTTAAACCATTCATATCATACGAAATGTTGGAGCTACTTATCAGCAGTCCTTTCGTAAGCTAAGGCTTAGATTTTGCGGGATCGATGGAAACAGCATTATCGTTTCGGTGTAGGTCCAAGAAAGTGCCAAAAAGCTATAAAGTTCTGTTCCAATTTCTTCTAAAGGAAACATTCCATAATTGTATGCCTCATTATATCAATGAGTACAGAATACCGATAAGTTGATGAGTTAGATACATATGAAAAGTCTGGGTATCTTATTTTAAACAAGCATCATCAGATAGTGACATTTCTTCTATAGCCCAACTCCTGAGCATGATCTATGTCCACTGGTGGGTCCCGCCCCCGTGTGACGATGCCTTCAATTGCTACACCCCCCCTCCCATCTGATTCCATTTTGTGTGTCTATATTCCTGCCGCTTCAGATTCGTCAAGACTAACGTACGGAAGACCTGTATAATTACGTCATTTTCCCCTGTCTTGCGTGTATAATCTCTGTGCTGAATTAAAAATGCTTGTTTGGCGATACGTCTTCAAAATAAAGATGCCTAGGTGATGCACATGTGTATAATTCATCAACTGTATGTCTCCAAACATTCCAAGTCATCTGGACAAATGTCCGTGTGGAGAAGTAACAGAGGCTGGGGAACTGGCTGACAAATCTGAGGTTTGCTTTGAGTGGGCAGCCAAGATGTTCACACTCATCCAGCATCATCATCATCATCATCATCAACATCAACATCAACATCAACATCAACATCAACATCAACATCAACATCAACAACAACAACAACAACAACAACAACAACAACAACAACAACAGCAACAACAACAACAACAACAACAACAGGTCTAGCCACTACTCATGGTACTAGGAAACAACCATTTTAAAATGGAAATGTCAAATTGTGTCTCTCTATTTTAAACATGAATAAGATATTGGCACACATGCAGATAATCTTCTCCACGTACAATGTTACATGAAAAAACAGCGCACCTAAAGTTAATGCTCTATGTTAGAGGCAGATACCTCTTAATGCTCTAAGTTAGAGACAGATACCTCTTAATTCTCTAAGTTAGAGACAGATACCTCTTAATGCTGTAAGTTAGAGACAGATACCTCTTAATTCTCTAAGTTAGAGACAGATACCTCTTAATGCTGTAAGTTAGAGACAGATACCTCTTAATGCTGTAAGTTAGAGACAGATACCTCTTAATGCTCTAAGTTAGAGACAGATACCTCTTAATTCTCTAAGTTAGAGACAGATACCTCTTAATGCTGTAAGTTAGAGACAGATACCTCTTAATGCTGTAAGTTAGAGACAGATACCTCTTAATGCTGTTAGAGACAGATACCTCTTAATGCTCTAAGTTAGAGACAGATACCTCTTAATGCTGTAAGCTAGAGACAGAAAACCTCTTAATGCTGAAAGTTAGAGACAGATACCTCTTAATGCTGTAAGCTAGAGACATATACCTCTTAATGCTGTAAGTTAGAGACAGTATACCTCTTAATGCTGTTAGAGACAGATACCTCTTAATGCTACTAAGTTAGAGACAGATACCTCTTAATGCTGTAAGTTAGAGACAGATACCTCTTAATGCTGTAAGTTAGAGACAGATACCTCTTATGCTGTAATTAGAGACAGATACCTCTTAATGCTGTAAGTTAGAGACAGATACCTCTTAATGCTCTAAAGTTAGAGACGATAAACCCCTTAATGCTGTAAGTTAGAGACTGATACCTCTTAATGCTGTAAGTTTAGAGACAGATACCTCTTAATGCCTAAGTTAGAGACAGATACCTCTTAATGCTGTAGTTAGAGACAGATACCTCTTAATGCTGTAAGTTAGAGACACATACCTCTTAATGCTGTTAGAGACAGATACCTCTTAATGCTCTAAGTTAGAGACAGATACCTCTTAATGCTGTAAGTTAGAGACAGATACCTCTTAATGCTGTAAGTTAGAGACAGATACCTCTTAATGCTGTTAGAGACAGATACCTCTTAATGAAACTAAGTTAGAGACAGATACCTCTTAATGCTGTAAGTTAGAGACAAGATACCTCTTAATGCTGTAAGTTAGAGACAGATACCTCTAAAGCTGAAGTTAGAGACAGATACATCTTAATGCTCTAAATTAGAGACAGATACCTCTTAATGCTCTAAGTTAGAGACAGATACCTCTTAATGCTGTAAGTTAGAGACAGATACCTCTTAATGCTCTAAGTTAGAGACAGATACCTCTTAATGCTGTAAGTTAGAGACAGATACCTCTTAATGCTGTAAGTTAGGGACAGATACCTCTTAATACTGTTAGAGACAGATACCTCTTAATGCTCTAAGTTAGAGACAGATACCTCTTAATGCTGTAAGTTAGAGACAGATACCTCTTAATGCTGTAAGTTAGAGACAGATACATCTTAATGCTGTTAGAGACAGATACCTCTTAATGCTCTAAGTTAGAGACAGATACCTCTTAATGCTGTAAGTTAGAGACAGATACCTCTTAATGCTGTAAGTTAGAGACAGATACCTCTTAATGCTGTTAGAGACAGATATCTCTTAATGCTCTAAGTTAGAGACAGATACCTCTTAATGCTGTAAGTTAGAGACAGATACCTCTTAATGCTGTAAGTTAGAGACAGATACCTCTTAATGCTGTTAGAGACAGATATCTCTTAATGCTCTAAGTTAGAGACAGATACCTCTTAATGCTGTTAGAGACAGATATCTCTTAATGCTCTAAGTTAGAGACAGATACCTCTTAATACTGTTAGAGACAGATACCTCTTAATGCTCTAAGTTAGAGACAGATACCTCTTAATGCTGTAAGTTAGAGACAGATACCTCTTAATGCTGTAAGTTAGAGACAGATACCTCTTAATGCTGTTAGAGACAGATACCTCTTAATGCTCTAAGTTAGAGACAGATACCTCTTAATGCTGTAAGTTAGAGACAGATACCTCTTAATGCTGTAAGTTAGAGACAGATACCTCTTAATGCTGTTAGAGACAGATATCTCTTAATGCTCTAAGTTAGAGACAGATACCTCTTAATGCTGTTAGAGACAGATATCTCTTAATGCTCTAAGTTAGAGACAGATACCTCTTAATCGAGGTTATGAGTTACAAGTGAGTCACTACCAACCCCCACGCCACTCCAATATTATTTTTTGATCTTGAGAAATAAAAACAACACTTTGATGTCCTTGCACAAAGGTGAAACTAATGTTTCTCACCCACCTGATGGAGACATCAGCATTTCTCACTCGACACAGCTGAGAGAGCAATGAGGGATTTTTAAGAGTGATTCCGAATTGCCTATTCATAAGAATATAAGAATGTAGAAGCACTGCAGAAGGCCAGCTGGCCCTTATTAAGCAGGTCTTTCTCAAATCCAACCCTTCTCTAACTTATTTTCAAAGTTACTCAAGATTTAGCTTCAGTGACTATCTACGATACTGCCATATCAGTAATTTCCAATTTGCTTTCTAAATCTAAATTTATTCACCGTGAATCCGTTATTTCTAGTACTTCGGTAGATATTCCAACAATTCTATTTATATCTCTGTTTAAAGATGACTCCCACTTGTATACATAATCTTCTCTCAAAGTCCGTCTTTCCATAGAATGTAGCTCCGGGGCTCACGATTCTGTGAATACTTTGATATATATTCTGTTTTGCAGCGACGAATAGGATATTTTCCATGCCACTTTACTGGAAAGAGAGTCATACACCAAAGTACAGTTTTCTGAAAGGTTTTCGTTTATAAGTTGAAAACAACTCATCCGATTGGCTTCAGATTTTCAAGGTTGGTTGAAAGGCTCGTACAACTATCTGGAGGTGTATTCCGAATTCTCGTTTCTGTTCAGTAATATTAAACAAAATTCTTCTCGTCGGTTTCAAACTTTCTATACCGGTTTATCTGCCTCAGATAAGAACATACGAATGAAATAACAATAAAGAAGGCCACTGGCCCATATTAGGTAGGTTCTTCTCTAAGACAACTATTCCCACCCACCCACTTGTTCAAAATTTTCCCAAAAATGTTTAGGTATATGGTGAGGTTGTCAGGTATGTGGGGAAGTTGTCAGGTGTGTGGAGAGGTTGTCAGAAGTGTGGGGAGGTTGTCAGGTGTGTGGAGAGGTTATCAGGTGTGTGGAGAGGGTGTCAGGTATGTGGAGAGAATGTCAGGAATATGGGGAGGTTGTCAGGTGTGTAATGAACCTATTGATGGAAAAAGAGTGAGATTACCGAGGAATCGGAGCCTCGAAGCCTCAATGATTTAGATTTTAAACTCGGACAAAACTCAGGGAACTCAGGTTCAACTGTGTTGCACCTGATCTTTTTATGGTGTAAATACTGTTCTATCTTAGTGTTTCTGTGTTAGGACTGATAAATCAGACATGTGCAACACTTGGGTATCTTTATTGCGGGAACGTTTCGCCACATAGTGGCTTCATCAGTCCATACAAAGAAGTCAGTCAATCTTTTCAAGATGGACTAATCGATTATATCGACTCAAGGCTGAGGGACTGATTACCTCAAACTCTTTCTGATCTTCACCATTCTTTGTATGGACTGATGAAGCCACTGTGTGGCGAAACGTTTCCTCAGTAAAGATACCCAAGTGTTGCAAATGTGTCTAAGTTATCAATTTGTCGGTTCTCTGAACCGACGAAACGAAGAGACGAAACGTTTCTTTCAGTATTAATTTGATTGTTCAAACCTGTTTCATTCCCACAAGTTTTAGCCATTTTGGTGCAAATTTACAAATTAACTAACATAGCTAAAAAAGTTGGGAGTTATTTATTTCCGTGTAATAACTTTAATGCCTGATGAAGAATTAGACACATATGCAACACCTGGGTATCTTTATTTGCAGACGTTTCTCAACCAGTGGCTTTATCAGTACAAGAACATAGTGTAAAGAATTATATACAAAAGATGAGGTAATCAGTCCCTCAGTCTTGGAGTTGGTGAAGACCACCGTAGTCTTGAAAGACTGAAGATACCCAGATGTTGCACATGTGTCTAATTCTTCACCTTGTTGGTATTGTATACCAAGTGCATACAACTATAATGCCTCTTTCGATCCGATTGTAACCTGTTTATTATTAGCGTGCTTTGCTAAGAGGAACTTTCTCGTCGTTTATGATAGGCTTCCTAAATTTTAATTTGCAAATTTTGCTAATCAAATTTTTATATTCTTTTCTTCGCAACTTCTATAGAATGCATCTTGAGATCGGCATTAAACTTTTACGTTGAATTAGGTTAGCTTTGCTTTAATTCTGTGAAGGTAACTATTTTTTTTGAAGAAGAAGAAAATGAGGAAATCGGAAAAGTGATTTCTACAATATCAGGTGAATGCCTCTTCTTCCTTCCACGTTGATATATATCTAACTTAGGTGGTGGTTCGAGTTACTATTCTACTGTTTAACTGCCAATCTGCCCGATTTTAATTCAACCTCTGAGACTTGCAAACCAGATTCCTCTGGTGGAGTGTCACTGTCAGTTTCTCGAAAAAGATCTTGCAGATTTGCATTGAACTTAAGATTTTAGGCAAGACAATAAAGATAATATAAGTTATTATTAAATAACGCTATGAAATTTGACAGTAAGATAGATTTAGATACTCCATAAAATATCAGGAAATTTTTCCACATTTGAGATAGTCCCTTGTAACAGAGCTTGTAACAAACTCTGGTATTGTGATAATTGATTCATCTTTGATGTACGATGTATTTCAGCGTCTGATTGTCCATGGAACAGTAACTGCATAGTGTACTATGTATCTTGACACTGTTGAGTTCCAGCTTCTGGGACCCTTAATTATGGAAATATAAACACATAAGCAGTATAATGTGATCCTTTACTGACACGTTTCGCCCACACAGTGGGCTTTATCAAGTTACAAAGATATCTGTTTGTGACTTGATAAAGCCCACTGTGTGGGAGAAACGTTGTCAATAAAGGATCACATTATAATGTTTGTGTTTATATTTCCATTGTGTCGGTATTTTATACCATTTATTTCCACCCTTAAGAATGTTGATCTAGGGCTCCTGGGTCTTTGGAAAGTATTGATCGACAGGTAGTAGACTTCTTGAATATGTTGAACTAAAGCTTCTGGACCTCTTTTAAGAGGTGAGCAATGCCTCTTAGGGTTCTTGAAGTGCTTTGATGCACAACTACTCTGCCTCTTGCATCCATTGAGGTGCAGGAGGCCGGAGGGATGCATTTCTTTGAGTACAAAGCTACCGAACGCATCTAGTTAAGCAGACAAATTTATTTAATTTTACCTGCCTTGATCCATTGCTTAAAGAAATTATATTTTTTTCCTCTCATTAATTCCACAAAAGAATTTGAATATATATTATTATGCTTCAGCGTATAATATTCTGACGAATAATTATCTCCCATCGAGTTTTGTGACAACGTTTTCCTGCTATGGCAGCCATGTTGGAAACATTGCTGTGATATGTTACCCGATGTTGAAGAGTGAGTCACATGTGCAATGTTTAGGCATCTTTATTGAGGAAACGTTTCGCACCAGCCAGTGCCTAACATATAGGCATGACCTACTTACACCAGTGGATTGGTTCAGTGGTGACTCCACCTCCTTATTGGATTTGTTCAGTGGTGACTCCACCTCCTTATTGGATTTGTTCAGTGGTGACTCCACATCATCAGTGGATTTGTTCAGTGGTGACTCCACATCATCAGTGGATTTGTTCAGTGGTGACTCCACATCATCAGTGGATTTGTTCAGTGGTGACTCCACATCATCAGTGGATTTGTTCAGTGGTGAATCTACCTCCTCAGTGGATTTGTTCAGTGGTGACTCCACCTCCTCAGTGGATTTGTTCAGTGGCGACTCCACATCCTCAGTGGATTTGTTCAGTAGTGACTCCACCTCCTCAGTGGATTTGTTCAGTGGTGACTCCACCTCCTCAGTGGATTTGTTCAGTAGTGACTCCACCTCCTCAGTGGATTTGTTCAGTGGTGACTCCACCTCCTCAGTGGATTTGTTCAGTGGCGACTCCACATCCTCGGTGGATTTGTTCAGTGGTGACTCCACATCCTCAGTGGATTTGTTCAGTGGTGACTCCACCTCCTCAGTGGATTTGTTCAGTGGTGACTCCACATCCTCAGTGGATTTGTTCAGTGGTGACTCCACATCCTCAGTGGATTTGTTCAGTGGTGACTCCACCTCCTGCTTCTACAAGCCACTACTCGGTTCATATGCTGTACTTCTCTCTGGACTGATGGACTGAACACAATTACTCTAGGCTGAGGAACTGATTATTCTTCTCTGTATTGAACTGAAGAAGTTACTGGCTGGCGAAACGTTTCTTCAAATGTTGCACAAGCGTCTCATTGTTCAACTTATCGGTTATCTATTGTTGTGTTCTTTAGTAAATCGTTTATGTCAACAAAGTCATTTCATTTTGCCTCATCAATGTAAACTTATGAGTTTTTGACTCAACATTGAGCAACGGAGAGCTCTCAATAGCAATTTGCAGACAAAATTAGGAAATCCGTGAAACTACAATGATGTACCAAACAGGGCTGACATGATGACTTGGTAAAATTCCTGCGAGAAGAAATACTACACTGGTGTTTGTGATCAAGGACAGGATTACAGGAAGTATTTACTTAGTCGCTGGTGAATCATACGGCAAGCACTTCACTGTTATCCTGCCTGGTGCATCTGTGAGACTTCCATTGTGTGCACACGTAAGTTTCCAGGTGCTTCAGTAATGAAGAGACATGTGCACCACTTGGGAATCTTCAACATGTTTCGCCACCAAGTGGGGAAAGCATCTTCTAAAGACACCGAAGTGATGCACACGCCATATTCACCATGTTATCGGTATTATACACCTTTGATCTAGTTATTGTTAAATAACTAGATCAGGTACCGCTGTGGTGATACAGGAAGTGTCACCACAGCGGTGCCTGAACAACCTGTGTTGCGATTATCGGTTATTATACACTGGCCTTATCTATTCATAGTGATTTAGAACGAAATTTCCCACTAAACATTTGTTGTTGTTCTGCCAGTAAAAAAAAAAAACCGCCTCGCCTGGTTTCTTAGTTTTGCTGGTCTGTTTTGCTTTCTTCTGTTTTGCTTTCTTCCAGGTGAATATCAAGGCTTCAGGAGTTCGATAAATGATTTCCTCAATAGAGTATCTTAGTGTTTAAGTTACTTTAAGTTCTAATTTATCGTATTTTGTTCATATGGCAGACATTCACTGAAATCTTTTAAGTCCCTGTGATTAACTAGATGTTGGTCAAGCAAGTCTACTTCTGTCTTGCTCGCAGAGTGACACTGACATGCGCTTAACGCATGAAACAAGTAGTGATACTAGCCTTAACATGTCACTAGCATGCGCTTGTCCCCTGAAGCACGAAGTTGGTAAGTGATACTAGGTACATGTCACTGGCATGCACTTGACACATGACACGCAAGCGGAAAGTGATACTCAACGTATGAGATAGAGTTGATATGTGATATCTGACACATGAGAGACAGAGGTAATAAGTGACACTTGACGCGTGAGACACAGGTAATAAAATACAAATGACGCGTCACAGGTGATAAGTGACACTTGACACATGAGACACAGTAGTAACAAATGACACAACTCACAGCGACTCGTAGCGCAGTGTTCCCAGACAAAATGTTAACTTCACATCCCTCGGGGTAAAATTTACTCGTTTTACATAATGCGCTAAATCCTTGTGGGTCGTATAATAGGAGTGATGGCAGGTCGATCCTCTGTCCTCTATTAAGGCAGCAGCTGCCCCTCCTACACAGCGTTAATTTTAATACACGTATCACACATCGTTAATTTCTGCATGATCTACATAATGCAGAAATAAATATTTCTTGCAGGTTAGAGGTTAGGTTAGGTTAGGTTAGGTTAGGTTTATTTATCAAAAAAGTAGACTGAGTTAAACGACAATAGCGTCAACACAACTGTAAGAGTACCAACACTGGTATAGGAACACAGCTATAAGAGTACCAACACTGGTATAGGAACACAGCTGTAAGAGTACCAACACTGGTATAGGAACACAGCTGTAAGAGTACCAACACTGGTATAGAAACACAACTGTAAGAGTACCAACACTGGTATAGGAACACAGCTGTAAGAGTACCAACACTGGTATAGGAACACAGCTGTAAGAGTACCAACACTGGTATAGGAACACAGCTGTAAGAGTACCAACACTGTATAGGAACACAACTGTAAGAGTACCAACACTGGTATAGGAACACAGCTGTAAGAGTACCAACACTGGTATAGGAACACAGCTGTAAGAGTACCAACACTGGTATAGGAACACAGCTGTAAGAGTACCAACACTGGTATAGGAACACAGCTGTAACAGTACCAACACTGGTATAGGAACACAGCTGTAAGAGTACCAACACTGGTATAGGAACACAGCTGTAAGAGTACCAACACTGGTATAGGAACACAACTGTAAGAGTACCAACACTGGTATAGGAACACAGCTGTAAGAGTACCAACACTGGTATAGGAACACAGCTGTAAGAGTACCAACACTGGTATATGAACACAGCTGTAAGAGTACCAACACTGGTATAGGAACACAGCTGTAACAGTACCAACACTGGTATAGGAACACAACTGTAAGAGTACCAACACTGGTATAGGAACACAACTGTAAGAGTACCAACACTGGTATAGGAACACAGCTGTAAGAGTACCAACACTGGCAAACCAAGACAACTGTAAGAGTACCAACACTGGCAAACCAAGACAACTGTAAGAGTACCAACACTGGCAAACCAAGACAACTGTAAGAGTACCAAGAGTATGCTGATTTTCTCTCTCTTTCTCTCTCACTCATTTTATGTATTATTCTCTCAGCAGATAAATTATTAAAAAAAAAATTTTTTCGTTCATTGTTTTCCCCCCTCTGTTTATGTGTTATTTTTTGACCTACACTAAGATAAACAAGAGTCGCGTCATTTTTGTTGGTCGCAGCGGCAATAACAGTAAGAGTTTTTAGCCGTTATTGAATATTAATGGCTTCGTGATGTCTGTTTAAAACGGCGGTGATATCTGTCTAAAACAGAAGTGATGTTTAAAACAGAAGTGATGTGTGTTTAAAACAGCCGAGATGTCTCTCTCAACGTTGATGGGAAAAACTTCTGTTATCAGTTTTTGACGAATTACGAGCCCCCCAAAAATCTAATCTCCAGGGTTCAATGACCACAGCAACACCCAGGTGTGTCTCTTGCACCAAACTAACCCACAAAAGCAGAAAAGTGGACAGTGAACCGCTAGCACCAACAGCCTGAGGCGTCAGTACAACAACCAGGAGGCCTTCGTCTGGAACTGCCCCCATCCCCATGAATCTACACTAGGTACAGAGATGAGCAGGAGTCAAGCCGGAGTTGACTCCCACTCTGCCTTCATCTTGATTTCCTTCCTTTCGTATTCTGTGTAAAAAATTGAATGCAGTTCAGTGTTAATTTGTGCACTTATTTTTAAGTGGTTTATGTGTTGTAATAATATTTGGAGTGGTATATTAGTTTTAGTAACTGCTTCGAGTGTTATGTGAGTTCAAATAACTGTTTTGAGAGGTATACGTGTTCAAATAACTATTTTGAAGGTATATGTGTTCAAATAACTGTTTTGAGAGGTATACGTGTTCTAATATTTTCTTTTTTTTTACACTGGGTTTGACAAGGTTAGGGTAAGGGTTCCTAACTTAATGACAAGCTAAGAGCTATTACCTATATTAGCTCATTTGAAATCATTTTTATTGTTATGTGACATACAAATAGGGAACAGGATGAAGTTGGAGCCATCTGTGGGCCAGCATTATCATTTGATTAACTGACTTTATCTCGTTGACATCACTTTGCTGTACGAATGTGTTCCAGACTCGAGTCATTCTGAAGTGATGTTCTGAGGAAGGTTACAGCTAGAGTGACGTTGTTGCTTGCTGCCCGTCTTGTTGTGTAGAAGCTAACTTCTCGCTGTCCTGTGAGTGGTGCCAAGTGTGGTACTTTCACGATATTGGCCTTGTGCATAAAGGTAAGGCCACCCACATCCTTTCAGTGTTGATGGCTCTGCTGAAATGACAGATCAATCCAGGATGGGGCCAAACGAGAGATGAGGTGTCTTGCTCTATTCTCTACTCTGACAAGTAGTCGCAAATGAGGTGAGGGGGGCAAGTAATCCAAGAAAGTGGAGCATACTCAATGTGTGCGTATACTTGTGCCTCGTTCAGAATCTTGCAACCCCTACTGTCGAGCAGATGCGAGATATATCGAAGTGCTGTAAGCTTCTTGGCTGCCTTGTTTGCAAGATTTACAAAGTGGTTTTCCACGGTCAGTTTGGAGTCAATTTTCAACTCAAGGATATCAACTTCGCCCCAGGTACCCCATTCATATTTACTACTGTTCCAGCATTACCATCATGGTACCTAGAGTCCATCGTCATTTGTGTTTTCTCGGTAGGAATGATACTTGCCATCTCTTATCTGTTGATTGATGCAGCTTAGAGCAGCTGGCATTACCTTCTTTTGGATAAGTAAATGCCAGAGTATAATCGTCTGCATATGTATGAAATTCTGGGATGAGATGAAGAAGGTCATTAGACTTTCCATAACAATGGCCCAAGCACACTTCCCTGTGAAACACTTGCCCCAATATAATGTCTTGCTGGCTCTGTCCCATTGAGAACTACACTTCGAGATCTACCTGAAGGTAATCATTGAGGAGACAGTGTAGAGCCTGCAATTCCCAGTGCTTTCAGTTTTGCCAAGAGACCCTGGTGCCATACTCGGTCGAAAGCACCACCCATGTCCAGTGCTATCACACAGCTGCCTTTAGATTCATCATCAGCAGAGTAACCATTCCTGAAACCATATTGACGGTCACAAAGTAGTGAGTGGTAGTCAAAAAACACTGTCATCTGTCGAGAGATTATTGTCTCAAGGAATTTGTCAGTGACTGACAGGAGTGACACTGGTCTGTAGTTGTTAAATTAGACACATGTGCAACTCTTGGGTATCTTTATTGAGGAAACGTTTCGCCACACAGTGGCTTCATCAGTCCATACAAAGGATAAACTTGAACAGGAGGAGAATGAGGTAATCAGTCCCTCATGACCACATCGACTCAAGGCTGAGGGACTGATTACCTCATTCTCCTCCTGTTCTTCAAGTTTATCCTTTGTATGGACTGATGAAGCCACTGTGTGGCGAAACGTTTCCTCAATAAAGATACCCAAGAGTTGCACATGTGTCTAATTTAACAACATGTCGGTTCTTTGAACCATTCATCTACAATCCTGTCGGACACTGCAACTTCTTGGGATCTTAATACTTGGGAATTCTTCGCTTGCCTAACCCTTGGGCACGACCTACTTCCACATTGGACAAATGTGACACCACCTACGACTGCTGCACCTCTCCTGCCATACGGTTTATAAGCTGCTTCTCCCCTCCCATGCCGTATTCTATTCAAGATTGATGGACTGACCACATCGACTCAAGGCTGAGGGACTGATTACCTCATTCTCCTCCTGTTCTTCAAGTTTATCCTTTGTATGGACTGATGAAGTCACTGTGTGGCGAAACGTTTCCTCAATAAAGATACCCAAGAGTTGCACATGTGTCTAATTTAACAACATGTCGGCTCTTTGAACCATTCATCTACTGGTCAATAGTCGCTGATTTCTGCTCTGCTCATATTTTTGTGAGCAGAGGCCACTTACCCTGTACTAGGCAGTACTGAAAGAAGCGAGCTAGAGGTGCTGCTAGCTGGTCTGCACATCTACTGCAATCTTGGGCTCACCTTGTTTGGGCCCATAGCCTTTTCTTGGTCCAGCGATTTTAGAAGATGCACTTCCTCCTGCCTTACTGTCACCACTGACAGCTTTCACACAGTTCTTGTAGCTAGCGACGGAGGGTCCCTTCCTGGATCAGGAACCTGCTTTTGGCAACAAAGTGTTCGGCAAAGAGGTCAGCTTTCTCTTTACTACTAGTAGAGGTGGTCCCATCCTGTCGATTTAGAGGTGGAATAAGTTCATCAGGCTGATACCCTTGTCTGTCCTTGACCAGGGACCACCCACCTTTCTTTTCGTGTCTGCCTCCCATTTAAAGATGGCCTATTTCTGAACTTCACCCATATGCCTACAGGCTTGCCTGTGCAAGTTCCTGTTATAGGTAGTGGGATGTCTCTTATATCTTCTCCAAGCCTTGTACGTAGTAGTAGCAGCCTCTCTACAACGAGAGCCGAACCAATGCTGATCTGTAGGCTTCGTCACATACTGCAGGTGAGGGATGTGTACTTGTTGTAGATTAAGGATGTGTCCAGTTAAGGCATTCACTTGCTTGTCAACATCACCTTGGAGAAGAGAATTCCAATCAGAGGTGGCGAGCTCAGAGTAGAGGGCTGGCCAGTTTCCTTTTCCCCACAGCCAGGTTGTACGTGTGGATTCCTCACCTCGTTCTGTAGGGGTCTTCTGTGTCGTAAAAGCAGCCTTGTGGTCAGACAATCCAACAAAGCCGAGGGGTTGACAAGTGAGAGGTGTATGTATTCTACCTGTTTTGAGACGTGTGTGTGCTCTAATAACTATTTTGAGGGGTACACGTGTTCTGATAACTGTTTTGAGAAATATACATGTTCTAATAACTGTTTTGAGAGATATACATGTTCTAATAACTGTTTTGAGGCGTACATGTGTGTATATATATTATAATAACTGCTTTGAGACGTATGTGTGCCCTAATAACTGTTCTAAGAAGTGTATGCCTTCTAAAAATTATTTGTAGTTAATTATCATTTAAATTAATAAATTTGTATAATTATTGCATTCAAAGAGAAGTAATCAGTAAGTGTTATAAAGCGCCTGGGGAAAGAAAGAGGGAGTACCCAGCATGATTAAAGGAAGAAAAATATCGGTCCAGTTCACTGGATCGACTACCCTTCAGCAGCTTCAAGGCACTTCACTTAAGGGCGCCTGTGTTTCTGAAGGGAGGTTTTGCTTCTTCTCGTTACGTACTTTGTAGGTGAAGCCATAATAAAATTGATCTTCATATTTTAATGCATTTTAAGAATCTAGAGTTTGCTTAATAAACTATGAAAATAATTTAATGTAATATGGGAGGGGGTTTTGTATGCAACGAGCTTGAACATGCAGCAGGCATGTGTGAGCGTGTAAGAAGAAGAGACAAATGGTTTTTATGACTTGAACCGTTGGAGTGTGAGCAAGGCAATATTTCCTGAAGGGATTCAGGGAAACCGGTTAGCAGAACTTGAGTCCTGGAGGTGGGAAGTACAATACCTGCACTTTAAAAGAGGGGTTTCAGATATTTCCTGTTTAGATGAACATCTAAACTGTCCTATCCGCGCTCTGGTAAAACAGTGATAGTGTGAATAACAGTGAAGGTGTTTCTTTTTTAAATGACCCGGTCTCGGTGGGAGAAGGCCAATCTTTCCTCCGTAAGCCATGCGTGCTGTAAAAGTCAACTAAAATGCCGGGAACAATGGGCTAGTAACCCCTTTTCCTGTAATAATTACTAAAAAGAATAAGAAGAAAATTGTCAAAGTGGGAAGTTTGAATGTGTGTGAATGTTGTGTGAATGATAAGAAAGAGATGATTGTGGATGTTATGAATGAGAAGAAGCTGGATGTCCTGGCTTTATGTGAAACAAAGCTGAAGGTGGTGGGAGAGTTTCAGTGGAGAGGAATAAATGGGATTAGGTCAGGGGTTTCAAACAGAGTTAGAGCTAAAGAAGGATAAGTTATGACAGGAAAAGAGGGACTACAAATGTATTAATTCAAGGATTATGTGGAGTAAAATAAAAGTTGGATGTGAAAACTGTGTTATAGTAAGCGTATGTGCACCTGGAGAAGAGAGAAGTGTAGAGGAGAGAGAGAGTTTTTGAGAAATGTTGAGTGAATGCGTGGGGAGTTTTGAACCAAGTGTGAGAGTAATGGTGGTTGGGGATTTCAATGCTAAAGTGGGCAAAGATGTTGTGGAGGGAGTAGTAGGTAAATTTGGGGTGCCAGGGGTAAATGAAAATGGGGAGCCTTTAATTGAGCGATGTGTAGAAAGAGGTTTGGTAATAAGTAATACATATTTCATGAAGAAGAGGATAAATAAATATATAAGGTATGATATAGCACATAATGAAAGTAGTTTGTTAGATTATGTATTGGTGGATAAAAGGTTGATGGGTAGGCTCCAGGATGTACACGTTTACAGAGGGGCACCTGATATCTCGGATCATTATTTAGCTGTAGCTACAGTTAGAGTAAGAGGTAGATGGGAAAAGAGGAAAATGGCAACAACAAGCAAGAGGGAGGTGATAGTGTATAAACTAAGGGAGGAAGTTAGGGTGAGACATAAGCAATTATTGGCAGAAAGGTGGGCTGGTGCAAGTATGAGTACTAAGGGGGGGTTGAAGAGGGTTGGAATAGTTTTAAAAATGCAGTATTAGAATGTGGGGCAGACGTTTGTGGTTATAGGAGGGTGGGTGCAGGAGGAAAGAGGAGTGATTGGTGGAATGATGAAGTAAAGGGTGTGATCAAAGAGAAAAAGTTAGCTTATGAGAGGTTTTTACAAAGCAGAAGTGTTATAAGAAGAGTAGAGTATATGGAGAGTAAAAGAAAGATGAAGAGAGTGGTGAGAGAGTGCAAAAGGAGAGCAGATGATAGAATGGGAGAGGCACTGTCAAGAAATTTTAATGAAAATAAGAAAAAAATTTGGAGTGAGTTAAACAAGTTAAGAAAGCCTAGAGAACGAATGGATTTGTCAGTTAAAAACAGAGTAGGGGAGTTAGTAGATGGGGAGATGGAGGTTTCGGGTAGATGGCGAGAATATTTTGAGGAGCTTTCAAATGTCGATGAAGAAAGGGAAGCGGTAATTTCATGCTCTGGCCAGGGAGGTATACCATCTTTTAGGAGTGAAGAAGAACAGGATGTGAGTGTAGGGGAAGTGCGTGAGGCATTACGTAGAATGTAAGGGGGTAAAGCAGCGGGAACTGACGGGATCATGACAGAAATGTTAAAAGCAGGGGGAGATATAGTGTTGGAATGGTTGGTATTTTTGTTTAATAAATGTATGAAAGAGGGGAAGGTACCTAGGGATTGGCAGAGAGCATGTATAGTCCCTCTATATAAAGGAAAGGGGGACAAAAGAGATTGTAAAAATTATAAAGGAATAAGTTTACTGAGTATACCAGGAAAAGTGTACGGTAGGGTTATAATTGAAAGAATTAGAGGGAAGACAGAATATAGGATTGTGAATGAGCAAGGAGGTTTCAGAGTGGGTAGGGGTTCTGTAGATCAAGTGTTTACATTGAAGCATATATGTGAACAGTATTTAGATAAAGGTAGGGAAGTTTTTATTGCATTTATGGATTTAGAAAAGGTATATGATAGAGTGGATAGAGGAGCAATGTGGCAGATGTTACAAGATTATGGAATAGGTGGTAAGTTACTAATTGCTGTAAAGAGTTTTTATGAGGATAGTGAGGCTCAGGTTAAGGTGTGTAGAAGAGTGGGAGAATACTTCCCGGTAAAAGTAGGTCTTAGACAGGGATGTGTAACGTCACCATGGTTGTTTAACATATTTATAGATGGGGTTGTAAAAGAAGCAAATGCTAGGGTGTTCGGGAGAGGGGTGGGATTAAATTATGGGGAATCAAATACAAAATGGGAATTGACACAGTTGCTTTTTGCTGATGATACTGTGCTTATGGGAGATTCTAACGAAAAATTGCAAAGGTTAGTGGATGAGTTTGGGAGTGTGTGTAGAAGTAGAAAGTTGAAAGTGAACATAGAAGAGAGTAAGGTGATGAGGGTATCAAATGATTTAGATAAGGAAAAATTGGATATCAAATTGGGGAGGAGTATGGAAGAAGTGAATGTTATCGGATACTTGGGAGTTGACGTGTCGGCGGATGGATTTATGAAGGATGAGGTTAATCATAGAATTGATGAGGGAAAAAAGGTGAGTGGTGCGTTGAGGTATATGTGGAGACAAAAAACGTTATCTATGGAGGCAAAGAAGGGAATGTATAAAAGTATAGTGGTACCAACACTCTTATATGGGTGTGAAGCTTGGGTTGTAAATACTTCAGCAAGGAGGCGGTTGGAGGCAGTGGAGATGTCCTGTCTAAGAGCAATGTGTGGTGTAAATATTAAGCAGAAAATTCAGAGTTTGAAAATTAGGAGAAGGTGTGGAGTTATTAAAAGTATTAGTCAGAGGGCTGAAGAAGGGTTATTGAGGTGGTTTGGTCATTTAGAGTGAATGGATCAAAGTGGAATGACATGGAGAGCGTATAAATCTGTAGGGGAAGGAAGGCGGGGTAGGGGTCGTCCTCGAAAAGGTTGGAAGGAAGGGGTAAGGGAGGTTTCGTGGGCGAGGGGCTTGAACTTCCAGCAGGCGTGCATGAGCGTGTTTGATAGGAGTGACGAAGAGACGAATGGTATTTGGGCCCTGACGATGAGTGTGAGCAGGATAATATTTAGTGAAGGGATTCAGGGAAACCGGTTATTTTTACATAGCCGGACTTGAGTCCTGGAAATGGGAAGTACAATGCCTGCACTTTAAATGAGGGGTTCTGGATATTAGCAGTTTGGAGGGATATGTTGTGTATCTTTATACATATATGCTTCTAAACTATTGTGTTCTGAGCACCTCTGCAAAAACAGTGATTATGTGTGAGTGAGGTGAAAGTGTTGAATGATGATGAAAATATTTTCTTTTCGGGGATTTTCTTTCTGTTTGGGTTACCCTGCCTCGGTGGGAGACGGCCGACGTGTTAATATATATATATATATATATATATATATATATATATATATATATATATATATATATATATATATATATATATATATATATATAATATATGTCGTGCCGAATATGTAAAACTGGTCAATTAGCAAGAACTCATTTAAAATTAAGTCCTTTCTAAAATTTTCTTTTATACATTTAAAGATATATTTCTTTAATGTTAATTTAAAAGATTTTAATTTTGCACCAAAAGAATCTTAGAAAACTTACCTAATCTTATTATAACAAGAACAATTTATTTTAACCTAACCCAACTATATATTTTTAGATTTGTTTACAATAATTTAATACTAAACAAACACAGTGAAATATATTTTTTTCGTTAGGTTCAGAATGATTTTGGCGAAATTATTGCATACACAAATTTTCGCTTGTCCCATATGGCAAGATGAACGTTGCTATTTAAGCCAAGATCGCAAGTTCTGCCTATTCGGCACGACATTATATATATATATATATATATATATATATATATATATATATATATATATATATATATATATATATATATATATATATATATATACATATATATATATATATATATATATATATACATATATATATATATATATATATATATATAATATATATATATATATATATATATATATATATATATATATATATATATATATATATATATATGCAATGAGATCACAGTAAACAGGTGATATCACTATATGCAGAACAACGACTGTGAAATAAATAGTGAAATTCCAAGCGCTTTCGTGACTTCTCACATTAACAAGGAACTATAAAAATGAAAGGTTAACAGGAAGGAATATAAGAACGCTGCCCCCCCCCCATCAACAACACCTGACTTTTATGATGTAGGTAGTCAGTGATCCGTAAAACTCAGCTTATATTCTACCCAAAATTTGTCTAATGTGTCTTAAATTTCCATATTTAATTAATTATAAATGAATCCAATTTATATAAACCAAAAGAAATATTTTCAAAACTAATTTTTATGAAACATGATTCTATTATATTCTCGTCGACGATGGACTTCCTGATATAACTTTCTCAGCCTTTTTATTGGATGGTTAAAATTTTTCACATGAATAAACAGAGCATTAGAATCTCGTCCACTTTTAATTCTATATTTATGTTATTTTTAACTTTAGTTCAAGACTTTTACCAGTTTGTCCGAAGTAAACTTTATCGCATATCTTACAAAGAATCTTATAGACACATCCGTCAGCCTTTTTGGGGGTAATTTTTTATCAACAGTGTTTTTTTACCTGTATATTGGGCATTTCAGATCATCAGCACTTTCAAAATTTATGAAATAGATAATGGTCTAAAACACCCAAGAAACTTATTTCATAAATCCTTTAAAATAGCTAGAAATACTTATTCTTACAACCCCATCTATAAATATATTGAACAACCACGGTGACATCACACATCCTTGTCTAAGGCCTACTTTTACTGGGAAATAATTTCCCTCTGTCCTACATACTCTAACCTCAGCCTCACTATCCTCGTAAAAACTTTTCACTGCATTCAATAATTTACCTCCTATTCTATACACCTGCAACATCTGCCACATTGCCCCCATATCCATCCTCTCATAAGCCTTTTCAAAATCCATAAATGCCACAAAAAACTCTTTACCCTTATCTAAATACTGTTCACTTATATGTTTCACTGTAAACACTTCGTCTGCACACCCCCCTACCCTTCCTAAAACCTCCTAGTTTATCTGTTGCATTTTATATATATATATATATATATATATATATATATATATATATATATATATATATATATATATAATTATATTATAATATATATATATATATATATATATATATATATATATATATATATATATATATATATATATATATATATATATATATATATATATATATATGCCGAATATGTAAAAACTGGTCAATTAGCAAGAACTCATTTAAAATTAAGGCCTTTCGAAAATTTTCTCTTGTACGTTTAAAGATATATTTTTTTCATTAATGTTAATGTAAAAATTTTAAAATTTGCACCAAAAGAATCTTAGAAAACTTACATAACCTTATTATAACAAAAAAAAAATTATTTTAGCCTAATCCAGCTAAATATATATTAGATTTGTTTACAATAATTTAATACTAAACAAACACAGTGAAATATATTTTTTTCGTTAGGTTCAGAATGATTTTGGCGAAATTATTGCATACACAAATTTTTACTTGTTCTATATGGCAAGATGAGCGTTGTTATTTAAGCCAAGATCGCAAGTTCTGCCTATTCGACACGACATATATATATATATATATATATATATATATATATATATATATATATATATATATATATATATATATATATATATATATATATATATGTGTGTGTGTGTGTGTGTGTGTGTGTGTGTGTGTGTGTGTGTGTGTGTGTGTATGTGTGTGTGTGTGTGTGTGTGTGTGTGTGTGTGTGTGTGTGTGTGTGTGTGTCTTCGTGTTTGGCTTCCAGTGCATTAGTCAAGAAGATTGTTCCCGAACGCTTGAGAGACATGGTAGGTGCTCAAGACCCCAGGTTTACTGAAGCAGCGATTCGGTGGGACACCCGCACAGATTCCTCCAGTAGACCAGCTCCTCCCAAAGAACATAAACAGTCCCCCTGGGACAAACCGATCATGGAAAAAATCGCCAAGACAATGCTCTCCAACGCCTCAGGAAAGGACAAAGCTCATCTCCTGGCAGTGAAGGCACCACACTCAGGAGATTTCCTGTTTGCTGTTCCCAATTCCTCCTTGGGCACTCGACTAGACCCACAGACCATTCGGATTGGTGTTACTCTTCGCCTAGCCGCCCCCATCCTCACCGAACATAGGTGTATTTGCGGCAGGGCGACAGCTGATCAATTCGGACTTCATGGTCTCGTGTGTCACACAGCAGAAGGGAAGTATGCCAGGCATGAGGAGGTCAATGACATCATAAAGAGAAGCCTCGCCACAGCCCGTTGCCCAGCTCAACGGGAACCCCAAGTGCAGAGGTCTGACGGAAGTCTAAAGCGTCCTGATGGAGCCACTATGCTACCTTGGAAGGATGGAAAGCAGAATGCCTGGGACTACACATGCGCCGCCACATTGGCAGACACCTACTTGCCATACTCCGTAGTGGAAGGGGGTGGAGCTGCCAGCCACAGGGAGACTCAGAAGATCCGCAAATATGAAGACCTTCCCCCTTGCTATAACTTCATCCCAATAGGGTCGGAGACCCTTGGAGGGTGGGGCAAGTGTGCTCTAAAGTTCCTAATAGAGCTGGGTGAAAAGCTCATCATAGAAACAAAGGACCACAGGGTGATCAGCTTCCTCTTTCAGAGACTCAGTGTTGCGATCCAGAGAGGAAATGCCTGCAGCATTCTGGGCACGCGGCCCACCACCGGGGAGCTGGACGAAGTATTCGAGATGTATCGCTGAGTTACCTATGTTGTTTTACTTTGTATCGTATTTTTGTGAATATTTTGTCAATGTATTTTGTCTTTAAATAATATATATATATATATATATAATATAGGGGGTGGTAGGAGAAAATTCTCAAACAGCTTCAGGGAGAATCTTGAGTTTTCCCTGAAGCAAGTTTATTCTTTTCTCTGAGGATGAGGGTCCCTACAATAGTTTCTAGAGGTGGTACCTCCCTATATATATATATATATATATATATATATATATATATATATATATATATATATATATATATATATATATATAATACGCGTGTGTGTGTGTGTGTGTGTGTGTAATACAGCCACTGAGACTGATAGGTGACATCACTCACCACCACAGTCATGGGTTATAAGAGTCAGAATAAAAAACACTGGATTACTTAACACAATCCTAGCTATACAGAAGCGTCAGGGAAGACATGATAATAACATACAAAATAATGCGTGGAATAAACAAGGTGGACAGAGACAGGATGTTCCAGAGAGGGGACACAGATCAAGGGGTCACAATTAGATGCTGAAGACTCAGACGAGTCACAGGGATGTTAGGAAGTACTTCTTCAGTCACAGAGTCGTCAGGAAGTGGAATAGCCTAGCAAGTGATGTAGTGGAAACAGGAACCATACACAGGTCTAAGATGTGGTATGACAAAGCTCAGGAAGCAGAGAGAGAGAGAGGACCTAGTAGCGATCAGTGAAGAGGCGTGGCCAGGAGTTGAGTCTCGACCCATGCAACCACAATTAGGTGAGTACAATTAGGTGAATACAGTCCTAGCTTCACAGTCCTAGCTACAAAGTCCTAGCTACAGAGTCCTAGCTACACAGTCGTAGCTACACAGTCGTAGCTACAAAGTCCTAGTCACAAAGTCCTAGCCACAAAGTCCTAGCTACACAGTCCTAGCTACACAGTCCTAGCTACACAGTCCTAGCTACAAAGTCCTAGCTACAAAGTCCTAGCTACAAAGTCCTAGCTACAAAGTCCTAGCTACAAAGTCCTAGCTACAAAGTCCTAGCTACAGAGTCATAGCTACAGAGTCATAGCTACACAGTCATAGCTACACAGTCCTAGCTACACAGTCCTAGCTACAAAGTCCTAGCTACAAAGTTCTAGCTACAAAGTCCTAGCTACAAAGTCCTAGCTACAAAGTCCTAGCTACAAAGTCCTAGCTACAAAGTCCTAGCTACAAAGTCCTAGCTACAAAGTCCTAGCTACAGAGTCATAGCTACAGAGTCATAGCTACACAGTCATAGCTACACAGTCCTAGCTACACAGTCCTAGCTACAAAGTCCTAGCTACAAAGTTCTAGCTACAAAGTCCTAGCTACAAAGTCCTAGCTACAAAGTCCTAGCTACAAAGTCCTAGCTACAAAGTCCTAGCTACAAAGTCCTAGCTACAAAGTCATAGCTACAAAGTCCTAGCTACACAGTCCTAGCTACACAGTCCTAGCTACACAGTCCTAGCTACAAAGTCCTAGCTACACAGTCCTAGCTACAAAGTCCTAGTTACACAGTCCTAGCTACACAGTCCTAGCTACAAAGTCCTAGCTACACAGTCCTAGCTACAAAGTCCTAGCTACACAGTCCTAGCTACACAGTCCTAGCTACACAGTCCTAGCTACACAGTCCTAGCTACAAAGTCCTAGCTACAAAGTCCTAGCTACAAAGTCATAGCTACAAAGTCCTAGCTACACAGTCCTAGCTACACAGTCCTAGCTACACAGTCCTAGCTACACAGTCCTAGCTACACAGTCCTAGCTACACAGTCCTAGCTACACAGTCCTAGCTACACAGTCCTAGCTACAAAGTCCTAGCTACACAGTCCTAGCTACAAAGTCCTAGTTACACAGTCCTAGCTACACAGTCCTAGCTACAAAGTCCTAGCTACACAGTCCTAGCTACAAAGTCCTAGCTACACAGTCCTAGCTACATAGTCCTAGCTACACAGTCCTAGCTACACAGTCCTAGCTACAAAGTCCTAGCTACACAGTCCTAGCTACAAAGTCCTAGCTACACAAGTCCTAGCTACACAGTCCTAGCTACACAGTCCTAGCTACACAGTCCTAGCTACACAGTCCTAGCTACACAGTCCTAGCTACACAGTCCTAGCTATACAGTCCTAGCTATACAGTCCTAGCTATAGGCGCTAAAGGGGAAGATTCTACTTCTAAAGAAGGAAAATTACAAACTCATAATTCACTGAGATAATTTTAACAATGTATGTGATATGGTTGTGGTTAGTTAAGAGAATGATTTGACCAGCAGCGAGGAGCAGGTTGGCAGCCTTGAGGAGCAGGTTGGCATCCTTGAGGAACAGGTTGGCATCCTTGAGGAGCAGGTTGGCAGCCTTGAGGGGCAGGTTGGCAGCCTTGAGGGGCAGGTTGGCAGCCTTGAGGAGCAAGTTAGCAGCGTTAAGGAGCAGGTTGGCAGCCTTGAGGGGCAGGTTGGCAGCCTTGAGGGGCAGGTTGGCAGCCTTGAGGAGCAGATTGGCAGCCTTGAGGAGCAGGTTGGAAGTCTTGAGGAGCAGGTTGGAAGCCTTGAGGAGCAGGTTGAAAGCCTTGAGGAGCAGGTTGGCAGCCTTGAGGAGCAGATTGGCAGCCTTGAGGGGCAGGTTGGCAGCCCTGAGGGGCAGGTTGGCAGCCTTGAGGAGCAGGTTGGCAGCCTTGAGGAGCAGGTTGGAAGCATTGAGGAGCAGGTTGAAAGCCTTGAGGAGCAGGTTGGCAGCCTTGAGGGGCAGGAGGGGCAGGTTGGCAGCCCTGAGGGGCAGGTTGGCAGCCCTGAGGGGCAGGTTGGCAGCCTTGAGGAGCAGGTTGGAAGCATTGAGGAGCAGGTTGGCAGGAGTATTAACTGGCTACTGGTTACCAGTAAAGAGAAAAACATCAATTAGTGCAATGTTCAAGGAGCAGATTTGAAAGTGGGAAATAGCTGCTCTGTATTCCAGGACGAATGTACTTCAGTGGTGAGTAAGGATAAAGGTACAATTAACTCCTCTGGTAGTAATATCCTTTTGTTCAGTTACAGGTAAAATCTATGGATTATGCCTGGTGTAACAGAGATAGGAAGGTAAGACAGACGGTGAGTTTCTCAGGAGCTGGTGTTGGTGACAGTCAACAGGTTGGATAATATGTCAGGTAATGAAAACAAGCCCATTATATGTATGAATGCTGGTGGGAATGATATTGGGAAGGACAGGAGACAGCGACTGCTAATTAAATACACAGAAGCTATAGATGTAATTAGGTTTAAGGGAGGGGTGCCAATTATGTAGCATTTTACCTAGAAGAGGAATGGGCAGTGAACAGATGGCCAGGACAACTGGTGTAAATTATTGGATAGAAAAATCCTACAGAGAAATTTCAAACATGATATGTGTGCAAGAAATGGGGATATATCTCCTGGGACAGGAGTATATAGTAGCTTTCGCTGACTCTGTGGAGGTGACCGTTTTTGAGTTGTCTAGACTTTACACTGGTAGAAGAATAGAGGTATGGGTGATTGTGAAAAAAAAAAAAAGGGTTGCAGCACAAAGCATAAAAGCAGCAAATTTTGTAAAGATATCTCTGGAAAATATTCAAAAGACATGATTATTCATCACATAATCAATAATAAAATGAAAGAAATTGGTCCACAATCGTCGAGAGACAGTTGAGGGCAGCGAATGAGTAATTCCCTTAAAGGTTTACTATACTAATACTAAGGACTGCTAGAAATACAGTAGATGAACTAAGATTAACTGCATGTGCACGGATCGTCGATATTATTGCTACCACAGAGACCTGCACAACCTTAAAGATAAATACATGCTGAATACCACAGAAAGCTATAAATTATTCCACACATATAGGTTCAACAGGAAAGGGGGTGGAGTGGCGAGCTATGTCAGAGAACTTAAACTGTTGCATTAGATAAGACATGGAAGTAAAAGCAACGAACACTGAATCTATTTGGCTACAATTTCTCGAAGGATGTAAAACGTTATTCTTCAGTTTCATTTACAGACCCCCAAAACCTAGACAGGGAACAAAATAACGTGTATAATACGAAATTACTAAGGAATCAAAATAAGAAAATGTGTTGATGGGAGACTTTAACTTAGGCAGTTTAATCTAGGTGGATGAGCTGGTGTGACCTGGCAGGTGGTTATCCTGTGGAGCAGGAAGGTGGAGATGGTTGCCGATATAACATTTTAAAGTATAGTTCAGGCTGCCCAGGCAACATATGTTCCAAACAGGAAAATTTCATCAACAAAAATGACCTGACGTGGATAAATAATTGGAATAAACACCTTTTAGGCCAAAAAACGGCATTTATAGGCGTATCAAAAGAGAAGAGCTACACTTAAACAATCAATATATTCAGTTAAAGAGAGAAATCAAGAAAGGTTTCTTGATTTTTCTCTTTAAGAGAGACTATGAAGTTTAAGTCGTAGGAAAAATGCGTACAATCTTCAATATATATTTCCTCTCAGTTTTAACGCAGGATGATACTACTGAAATTCCAAAAATAAAAACTTAAATAGGTTAGGACGAAAGCAAGTTATGAATTATCCATGTCATTAGTGGCATGATTCTCAGACAAATATATAGATTAAAACCAAACAGATCACCGGGTCCTGATGTACTGTTCTCAAGGTTTATAATGGAATGTGAGGAGGAACTTAGCAAACCATTAGACTTTTCATCACATCACTACAAATTGGTATAGTGCTGGATTAGTGGAATATGGCAAGTATGATACCTATCTACAAAGCAGGAGACAGGTCGTTAGCTTCGAATTAGAGACCATTTAGCTTAAACTTCATTGTGGGAAAATTGATGTAATCAATTATTTGCCGAGGCTATTCGAAGTCACCTTCAAAGACATAAATTGTTCAATAAATCTCAGCACGATACACAAAGGTGCATTACTGCCTTACGAATTTACTAACTTTTTATCTCCATGATAATGACTATGATACTGAGTATATGGGCTTCAGTAGGCCTTTGATAGAGTTCCACACAAGAGATTCTTGAAGGAAGTCGAGGAACACAGAATAAGAGAATTTTTTTTCCTGGACAGAGGCGTGGCTGACAAATAGGCAACAGAGAGTTTGCATAAATGAGGAGAAATCAGAGTGAGGGCGCATCACATGCTGTGTTCCGCTGGGATCATTACTGAGCCCTTTGTTGTTCACAATATACAAAAACGATATTCACGACGGAATAAAGAGCGACATAAGCAAATTTGGCGATGACACTAACATTGGCCGTCAGTTTAATTCCGATGTGGACACTAGAGCGCTACAGGAAGATGTGGACAGTTGTCTTTATGATGTAGACGTTTCGCCAACCAGTGGCCTTATCAGTACAATACAGGGACGAAAACAGAATACTGAAGAGGTTGAATGTGAGGTAATCAGTCCCTCAGATTTAAGGTGGTCAGTCCCTCAGTCTGGAGAAGAAGAGATGAAGGACTGACCACGACTTCGAGGATGATGAACTGATTATATCGTATTTACATCTCCACTGTTTCTGCTGCCTAGTCTGTATTCGACTGAAAAAGCCTACTGCGAAGACGAAACGTATCGGAATAAAGATACCCAACCATTGCACCTGTCGGAATTGTATACCATTTTTTATATTCATGTTATAACTCGTCTGACTCATTGATATATACCCAGTTCCTCCTCCGGTGTTTCCGATTCGTCAAGATTACTCTTCTAAACACCTGATCTTAGCCTGAAAGACTGATTGCCTCGTCTACATAGTCCTAACTACCTACACAGCCCTAGCTACACAGTCCTAGCTACATAGCCATAGCTACATAGCTCTAGCTAGATAGCCCTAGCTACATAGCCCTACCTACATAGCCCTAGCTACATTCCTCTAGCCACATAGCTCTAGCTACATAGCCCCAGCTATATAGCCCTGGCTACATAGCCCTAGCTACATAGAACAAACTATATAGCCCTGGCTACATAGCCCTAGCTGCATTCTGCTAGCTACATAGCCCTAGCTACACAGCCCTAGCTACATTCCTCTAGCTACATAGCTCTAGTTACATAGCCCGAGCTACATAGATCTAGCTATATAGCCCTGGCTACATAGCCTTAGCTATATAGCCCTGGCTACATAGCCCAAGCTATATAGCCCTGGCTACATAGCCCCAGCTATATAACCCTGGCTACATAGCCCTAGCTACATTCCGCTAGCTACATAGCTCTAGCTACATAGCCCTAGCTACATAGTCCTAGCTACATTCCACTATCTACATAGCTCTAGCTACATAGCCCTAGCTACATTTCTCTAGCTAGATAGCCCTAGCTACATAGCCCTAGCTACACTCCTCTAACTACATAGCCATAGCTACATTCCTCTAACCACAGAGCCCTAGCTACATAGCCCTAGCTACATTCCTCTCGCTACACAGCCCTAGCTACATAGCCATAGCTATATTCCTCTAGCCACATAGCTCTAGCTACATAGCCCTAGCTACATAGTTCAAGCTACATAACTCTAGCTACATAGCTCTAGCTACATTCCTCTAGCTACATAGCTCTAGCTACATTCCTTTAGCTACATAGCTCTAGCTGCATTCCTCAAGCTACATAGCTCTAGCTACATTCCTCTACCTACGTAGCTCTAGCTACATAGCCCTAGCTACATAGTTCTAGCTACATAACTCTAGCTACATAGCTCTAGCTACATTCCTCTAGCTACATAGAACTAGCTACATTCCTTTAGCTACATAGCTCTAGCTGCATTCCTCAAGCTACATAGCTCTAGCTACATTCCTCTAGTCACATAGCTCTAGCTACATTCCTCTAGCTACATAGGCCTAGCTACATAGCCCAAGCTACATAGCTCGAGCTACATAGCCATAGCTACATTCCTCTAGCTACATAGCTCTAGCTACATTCCTCTAGCTACATAGCACCAGCTACATTTCTCTAGCTACAGAGCCCTAGCTACATAGCCCTAGCTACATAGCCCTAGCTACATAGCCCTAGCTACATAGCCCTAGCTACAGAGCCCTAGCTACGTAGCCCTAGCTACATAGCTCTAGTTACATAGCCCTAGCTACATAGCCCAAGCTACATTCCTCTAGCTACATAGCTGTAGCTACATAGCCCTAGCTACATTTCTCTAGCTACATAGCTCTAGCTATATTCATCTAGCTACATAGCCATAGCTACATAGCTCTAGCTACATTCCACTAGCTGCACAGCTCTAGCTACATACCCCAAGCTACATTCCTCTCGCTACATAGCTCTAGCTACATTCCTCTCGCTACATAGCCCTAGCTACATTCCTCTCGCTACATAGCTCTAGCTACATACCTCTCGCTATATAGCCCTAGCTACATTCCTATCGCTATATAGCCCCAGCTACATTCCCCTCGCTACATAGCTCTAGCTATATTCCTCTAGCTACATAGCCCTAGCTACATTCCTCTCGCAACATAGCCCTAGCTATATATCCCTAGCTACATAGCAATACCTACTTTGGTCTAGCTACATTCCTCTAGCTACATAGCTCCAGCTACATTCCTCCAGCTACATAGCTCTAGCTACATAGCCCTAGCTATATTCCTATAGCTACATAGCTCTAGCTACATTCCTCTAGCTACATAGCACTAGCTACGTAGCCCTAGCTACATTCCTCTAGCTACACAGCTCTAGCTACATAGCCCTAGCTCCATAGCCCTAGCTACATTCCCATAGCTACATAGCTCTAGCTACATAGCTCTAGCTACTTATCCCTAGCTACATTCCTCTAGCTACATAGTTCTAGCTACATTCCTCTAGCTACATAGCTCTAGCTACATAGCCCTAGCTACATAGCCCTAGCTACATAGCCCTAGCTACATTCCTCTAGCTACATAGCTCTAGCTACATTCCTCTAGCTACATTCATCTAGCTACATAGCTCTAGCTACATAGCCCTAGCTACATTCCCCTAGCTACATAGCTATAGCTACATAGCCCTAGCTACATAGCCCTAGCTACATTCCTCTAGCTACATAGCCCTAGCTACATAGCCCTAGCTACATTCCTCTAGCTACATAGCTCTAGCTATATTCCTCTAGCTACATAGCTCTAGCTACATTCCTCTACCTACATAGCCCTAGCTACATAGCACTAGCTATATTTCTCTAGATACATAGCTCTAGCTACATTCCTCTAGCTACATAGCCCTAGCTACAGTCCTCTAGTTACATAGTTCTAGCTACATAGCCCTAGCTACATAGCCTTAGCTACATTTCTCTAGCTACATAGCCCTAGCTACATTCCTCTAGCTACATGGCCCTAGCTACATTCCTCTAGCTACATAGCCCTAGCTACATTCCTCTAGCTACATAGCCTTAGCTACATTCCTCTAGCTACATAGCCCTAGCTACATTCCTCTAGCTACATAGCCCTAGCTGCATTCCTCTAGCTACATAGCCCTAGCTACATTCCTCTAGCTACATAGCCTTAGCGACATTCCTCTAGCTACGTAGCCCTAGCTATATTCCTCTAGCTACATAGCTCTAGCTATTTTCCTCTAGCTACATAGCTCTAGCTACATTCCTCTAGCTACATAGCCCTAGCTACATAGCACTAGCTACATTCCTTTAGATACATAGCTCTAGCTACATTCCTCTAGCTACATAGCCCTAGCTACAGTCCTCTAGTTACATAGTTCTAGCTACATAGCCCTAGCTACTTACCCTTAGCTACATTCCTCTAGCTACATAGCCCTAGCTACATTCCTCTAGCTACATGGCCCTAGCTACATTCCTCTAGCTACATAGCCCTAGCTACACACCTCTAGCTACATAGCCTTAGCTACATTCCTCTAGCTACATAGCCCTAGCTACATTCCTCTAGCTTCATAGCCCTAGCTGCATTCCTCTAGCTACATAGCCCTAGCCGCATTCCTCTAGCTACATAGCCCTAGCTACATTCCTCTAGCTACATAGCCCTAGCTACATTTTTCTAGCTAAATAGCCCTAACTATATATCCCTAGCTACACAGCTCTAGCTACATAGCTCTAGTTACATAGCTCTAGCTACATTCCTCTAGCTACATAGTGCTAGCTACATTCCTCTAGCTATATAGCTCTAGCTATATTCCTCTAGCTACATAGCTCTAGCTACATAGCTCTACCTATATAGCTCTAGCTACATAGCTCTAGCTGCATTCCTCTAGCTACAAAGCTCTAGCTACATTCCTCTAGCTACATAGCTCTAGCTATATTCCTCTAGCTACATAGCTCTAGCTACATAGCTCTAGCTACATTCCTTTAGCTACATAGCTCTAGCTACATAGCCCTAGCTACATAGTCCTAGCTACATAGCCCTAGTTACATTCCTCTAGCTACATTCCTCTAGCTACATAGCCCTAGCTACATAGTCCTAGCTACATAGCCCTAGTTACATTCCTCTAGCTACATTCCTCTAGCTACATTCCCCTAGCTACATAGCTCTAGCTACATAACCCTAGCTACATAGCCCTAGCTACATTCCGCTAGCTACATAGCCCTAGCTACATAGCCCTACCCTCATTCCTCTAGCTACATAGTTCTAGCTACATTCCTCTAGCTACATAGCGCTAGCTACATTCCTCTAGCTACGTTCCTCTAGCTACATAGCTCTAGCTACATAATCCTAGCTACTTAGCCTTAGCTACATTCCTCTAGCTACATAGCCCTAGCTACAATCCTCTAGCTACATAGCCGTAGCTACATTCCTCTAGCTACATAGCCCTATCTACATTCCTCTAGCTACATAGCCCAAGCTACATTCCTCTAGCTACATAGCTCTAGCTACATAGCCCTAGCTACATTCCTCTAGCTACACAGCTCTAGCTACATTCCTCTAGCTACATAGCCCTAGCTACATTCCTCTAGCTACATAGCTCTAGCTACATTCCTCTAGCTACATTCCTCTAGCTACATAGTTCTAACTACATAGCCCTAGCTACTTAGCCTTAGCTACATTCCTCTAGCTACATAGCCCTAGCTACATTCCTCTACCTACATAGCCCTAGCTACATTCCTCTAGCTATATAGCCCTAGCTACATTCCTCTAGCTACATAGCTCTAGCTACATAGCTCTAGGTACATTCCTCTAGCTACATAGCCCTAGCTACATTCCTCTAGCTACATAGCCCTAGCTGCATTCCTCTAGCTATATAGCCCTAGCTACATTCCTCTAGCTACATAGCTCTAGCTACATAGCCATAGCTACATAGCTCTAGCTACATTTCTCTAGCTATATATCCCTAACTACATATCCCTAGCTACATATCTCTAGCTACATAGCTCTAGCTACATAGCTCTAGCTACATTCCTCTAGCTACATAGCGCTAGCTACATTCCTCTAGCTATATAGCTCTAGCTATATTCCTCTAGCTAAATACCTCTAGCAACATAGCTCTAGCTATATAGCTCTTGCTACATAGCTCTAGCTGCATTGCTCTAGCTACAAAGCTTTAGCTACATTCCTCTAGGTACATAGCTCTAGCTACATTCTTCTAGCTACATTGCTCTAGCTACATAGCTCTAGCTACATTCCTCTAGCTACATAGCTCTAGCTACATAGCCCTAGCTACATAGCCCTAGCTACATAGCCCTAGCTACATTCCTCTAGCTACATAGCTCTAGCTACATTCCTCTAGCTACATTCCTCTAGCTACATAGCTCTAGCTACATAGCCCTAGCTAGATTCCCCTAGCTACATAGCTCTAGCTACATAGCCCTAGCTACATATCCCTAGCTACATTCCTCTAGCTACATAGCCCTAGCTACATAGCCCTAGCTACATTCCTCTAACTACATAGCTCTAGCTATATTCCTCTAGCTACATAGCTCTACCTACATTCCTCTAGCTACATAGCCCTAGCTACATAGCCCTAGCTACATTGCACTAGCTACATTCCACTAGATACATAGCCCTAGCTACAATCCTCTAGCTACATAGCCCTAGCTATATTCCTCTAGCTACATAGCCCTAGCTACATTCCTCTAGCTACATAGCCTTAGCTACATTCCTCTAGCTGCATAGCCCAAGCTGCATAGCCCTAGCTAGATTCCCCTAGCTACATAGCTCTAGCTACATAGCCCTAGCTACATATCCCTAGCTACATTCCTCTAGCTACATAGCCCTAGCTACATAGCCCTGGCTACATTCCTCTAACTACATAGCACTAGCTACATTCCACTAGATACATAGCACTAGCTACATAGCCCTAGCTATATTCCTCTAGCTACATAGCCCTAGCTACATTCCTCTAGCTACATAGCCTTAGCTACATTCCTCTATCTACATAGCTCTAGCTACATAGCTCTAGCTACATTCCTCTAGCTACATTCCTCTAGCTACATAGCCCTAGCTACATTCCTCTAGCTACATAGCCCTAGCTGCATTTCTCTAGCTATGTAGCCCTAGCTACATTTCTCTACCTATATAGCCCTAACTACATATCCCTAGCTACATAGCTCTAGCTACATAGCTCTAGCTACATAGCTCTAGCTACATTCCTCTAGCTACATAGAGCTAGCTACATTCCTCTAGCTATATGGCTCTAGCTATATTCCTTTAGCTACATAGCTCTAGCTACATAGCTCTAGCTATATAGCTCTAGCTACATAGCTCTAGCTGCATTCCTCTAGCTACAAAGCTCTAGCTACATTCCTCTAGCTACATAGCTCTAGCTATATTCCTCTAGCTTCACAGCTCTAGCTACATAGCTCTAGCTACATTCCTCTAGCTACATAGCTCTAGCTACATAGTTCTAGCTTCATTCCTCTAGCTACATAGCTCTAGCAACATAGCCCTAGCTACATAGCCCTAGCTACATAGCCCTAGCTACATTCCTCTAGCTACATTCCTCTAGCTGCATAGCTCTAGCTACATAGCCCTAGCTACATTCCCCTAGCTACATAGCTCTAGCTACATAGCCCTAGCTACATAGCCCTAGCTACATTCCTCTAGCTACATAGCCCTAGCTACATAGGCCTAGCCACATTCCTCTAGCTACATAGCTCTAGCTACATTCCTCTAGCTACATAGCTCTAGCTACATTCCTCTATCTACATAGAGCTAGCTACATTCCTCTAGCTATATAGCTCTAGCTATATTCCTCTAGCTACATAGCTCTAGCTACATAGCTATAGATATATAGCTCTAGCTACATGGCTCTAGCTATATAGCCCTAGCTACTTAGCCTTAGCTACATTCCTCTAGCTACATAGCCCTAGCTACATTCCTCTAGCTACATGGCCATAGCTACATTCCTCTAGCTACATAGCCCTAGCTACATTCCTCTAGCTACATAGCCCTAGCTACATTCCCTAGCTACATAGCTCTAGCTACATAGCCCTAGCTACATAGCCCTAGCTACATTCCTCTAGCTACATAGCCCTAGCTACATAGGCCTAGCCACATTCCTCTAGCTACATAGCCCTAGCTACACAGCCCTAGCTACATAGCCCTAGCTACATTCCTCTAGCTACATAGCTCTAGCTACATTCCTCTAGCTACATTCATCTAGCTACATAGCTCTAGCTACATAGCCCTAGCTACATTCCCCTAGCTACATAGCTATAGCTACATAGCCCTAGCTACATAGCCCTAGCTACATTCCTCTAGCTACATAGCCCTAGCTACATAGCCCTAGCTACATTCCTCTAGCTACATAGCTCTAGCTATATTCCTCTAGCTACATAGCTCTAGCTACATTCCTCTAGCTACATAGCCCTAGCTACATAGCACTAGCTATATTCCTCTAGATACATAGCTCTAGCTACATTCCTCTAGCTACATAGCCCTAGCTACAGTCCTCTAGTTACATAGTTCTAGCTACATAGCCCTAGCTACATAGCCTTAGCTACATTTCTCTAGCTACATAGCCCTAGCTACATTCCTCTAGCTACATGGCCCTAGCTACATTCCTCTAGCTACATAGCCATAGCTACATTCCTCTAGCTACATAGCCTTAGCTACATTCCTCTAGCTACATAGCTCTAGCTACATTCCTCTAGCTACATAGCCCTAGCTGCATTCCTCTAGCTACATAGCCCTAGCTACATTCCTCTAGCTACATAGCCTTAGCGACATTCCTCTTGCTACATAGCCCTAGCTATATTCCTCTAGCTACATAGCTCTAGCTATATTCCTCTAGCTACATAGCTCTAGCTACATTCCTCTAGCTACATAGCCCTAGCTACATAGCACTAGCTACATTCCTTTAGATACATAGCTCTAGCTACATTTCTCTAGCTACATAGCCCTAGCTACAGTCCTCTAGTTACATAGTTCTAGCTACATAGCCCTAGCTACTTACCCTTAGCTACATTCCTCTAGCTACATAGCCCTAGCTACATTCCTCTAGCTACATGGCCCTAGCTACATTCCTCTAGCTACATAGCCCTAGCTACATACCTCTAGCTACATAGCCTTAGCTACATTCCTCTAGCTACATAGCCCTAGCTACATTCCTCTAGCTTCATAGCCCTAGCTGCATTCCTCTAGCTACATAGCCCTAGCCGCATTCCTCTAGCTACATAGCCCTAGCTACATTCCTCTAGCTACATAGCTCTAGCTACATAGCCCTAGCTACATAGCCCTAGCTACATTTTTCTAGCTAAATAGCCCTAACTATATATCCCTAGCTACACAGCTCTAGCTACACAGCTCTAGCTACATAGCTCTAGCTACATTCCTCTAGCTACATAGCGCTAGCTACATTCCTCTAGCTATATAGCTCTAGCTATATTCCTCTAGCTACATAGCTCTAGCTACATAGCTCTACCTATATAGCTCTAGCTACATAGCTCTAGCTGCATTCCTCTAGCTACAAAGCTCTAGCTACATTCCTCTAGCTACATAGCTCTAGCTATATTCCTCTAGCTACATAGCTCTAGCTACATAGCTCTAGCTACATTCCTTTAGCTACATAGCTCTAGCTACATAGCCCTAGCTACATAGTCCTAGCTACATAGCCCTAGTTACATTCCTCTAGCTACATTCCTCTAGCTACATTCCCCTAGCTACATAGCTCTAGCTACATAGCCCTAGCTACATAGCCCTAGCTACATTCCGCTAGCTACATAGCCCTAGCTACATAGCCCTAGCCACATTCCTCTAGCTACATAGTTCTAGCTACATTCCTCTAGCTACATAGCTCTAGCTACATTCCTCTAGCTACATAGCGCTAGCTACATTCCTCTAGCTACGTTCCTCTAGCTACATAGCTATAGCTACATAATCCTAGCTACTTAGCCTTAGCTACATTCCTCTAGCTACATAGCCCTAGCTACAATCCTCTAGCTACATAGCCGTAGCTACATTCCTCTAGCTACATAGCCCTATCTACATTCCTCTAGCTACATAGCCCAAGCTACATTCCTCTAGCTACATAGCTCTAGCTACATAGCCCTAGCTACATTCCTCTAGCTACACAGCTCTAGCTACATTCCTCTAGCTACATAGCCCTAGCTACATTCCTCTAGCTACATAGCTCTAGCTACATTTCTCTAGCTACATTCCTCTAGCTACATAGTTCTAACTACATAGCCCTAGCTACTTAGCCTTAGCTACATTCCTCTAGCTACATAGCCCTAGCTACATTCCTCTACCTACATAGCCCTAGCTACATTCCTCTAGCTATATAGCCCTAGCTACGTTCCTCTAGCTACATAGCTCTAGCTACATAGCTCTAGGTACATTCCTCTAGCTACATAGCCCTAGCTACATTCCTCTAGCTACATAGCCCTAGCTGCATTCCTCTAGCTATATAGCCCTAGCTACATTCCTCTAGCTACATAGCTCTAGCTACATAGCCATAGCTACATAGCTCTAGGTACATTTCTCTAGCTATATAGCCCTAACTACATATCCCTAGCTACATATCTCTAGCTACATAGCTCTAGCTACATAGCTCTAGCTACTTTCCCTCTAGCTACATAGCGCTAGCTACATTCCTCTAGCTATATAGCTCTAGCTATATTCCTCTAGCTAAATACCTCTAGCAACATAGCTCTAGCTATATAGCTCTTGCTACATAGCTCTAGCTGCATTGCTCTAGCTACAAAGCTTTAGCTACATTCCTCTAGCTACATAGCTCTTGCTACATTCTTCTAGCTACATTGCTCTAGCTACATAGCTCTAGCTACATTCCTCTAGCTACATAGCTCTAGCTACATAGCCCTCGCTACATAGCCCTAGCTACATAGCCGTAGCTACATTCCTCTAGCTACATAGCTCTAGCTACATTCCTCTAGCTACATTCCTCTAGCTACATAGCTCTAGCTACATAGCCCTAGCTAGATTCCCCTAGCTACATAGCTCTAGCTACATAGCCCTAGCTACATATCCCTAGCTACATTCCTCTAGCTACATAGCCCTAGCTACATAGCCCTATCTACATTCCTCTAACTACATAGCTCTAGCTATATTCCTCTAGCTACATAGCTCTACCTACATTCCTCTAGCTACATAGCCCTAGCTACATAGCCCTAGCTACATTGCACTAGCTACATTCCACTAGATACATAGCCCTAGCTACAATCCTCTAGCTACATAGCCCTAGCTATATTCCTCTAGCTACATAGCCCTAGCTACATTCCTCTAGCTACATAGCCTTAGCTACATTCCTCTAGCTACATAGCCCTAGCTGCATAGCACTAGCTAGATTCCCCTAGCTACATAGCTCTAGCTACATAGCCCTAGCTACATATCCCTAGCTACATTCCTCTAGCTACATAGCCCTAGCTACATAGCCCTGGCTACATTCCTCTAACTACATAGCACTAGCTACATTACACTAGATACATAGCCCTAGCTACAATCCTCTAGCTACATAGCCCTAGCTATATTCCTCTAGCTACATAGCCCTAGCTACATTCCTCTAGCTACATAGCCTTAGCTACATTCCTCTAGCTACATAGCTCTAGCTACATTCCTCTAGCTACATTCCTCTAGTTACATAGCTCTAGCTACATTCCTCTAGCTACATAGCTCTAGCTTCATTCCTCTAGCTACAAAGCTCTAGCTACATTCCTATAGCTACATAGACCTAGCTACATTCCTCTAGCTACATTCCTCTAGCTACATAGCTCTAGCTACATTCCTCTAGCTACATAGCTCTAGCTACATTCCTCTAGCTACATAGCCCTAGCTACATTCCCCTAGCTACATAGCTCTAGCTACATAGCACTAGCTACTTAGTCCTTGCTACATTCCTCTAGCTACATAGCCCTAGCTACATTCCTCTAGCTACATAGCTCTAGCTACATTCCTCTAGCTACATAGCCCTAACTACATAGCCCTAGCTACATTCCTCTAGCTACATAGCTCTAGCTACATAGCCCTAGCTACATAGCCCTAGCTACGTAGCCCTAGCTACATTCCTCTAGCTACATACCTCAGCTACATCAGCTATTAGCCTCTGCCTACGTCCTCTAGCACATAGCCCAAGCTCACATCCTCTCGCTACAAGCTCTACTACGTCCCTCGTACACAGCTCTCCTTAAGCCTACGCTACATAGCCCACTACTACCCTAGCACATTCTTCTCAGCTACATACTCTAGCCTCACTCCCACTACCCTAGCTACATTCTCACTACATACCTACTCACTCCTCTCCCACAAGCTCTAGCTACATCCTCACTACATACACTACTACATTCCTCTCATCTGCCCTGTACATCCCTGCTACATAGCACTCTCATACCCTAGGTACTAGCCCTTCTCCCTACTACTCCCTATCTCACAGCCCTCCTCTCACGCTCCACTACTCCTTTTACCTACTCTCCCTAGACTACCTATCATACCCTCACATACTCTACCTCTACATCACTTCTCACTTCAGCTCCACTCTCACGTCTGCCCATCTCACTTCCTCAACTCACGCCATCACATCACACTCTACATCACTTCACTCTCCCTCACTACGACTACTCAAACGGCTCACGCTCCCTACACTCATCCAGACCTCACTTCACTCATCACTCACCCTACTTCTCTCTCACGTACATCTCTCAACTCACACTCACTCTGCTTCATATTGCTTCTCTCACACTTTCTCCAACACTCTCAATCCTTCTCCACTCTCCTCACTCTCACTCTCCTCACTCTCACTCTCATCCTCACTCTCACTCTCCTCACTCTCACTCTCCTCACTTCATCTCCTCACTCCCTCTCTCCTCATTACGTCCCTCACTCTCCCCTCCTCACTCTCCTCATCACTCTCCTACTCGTCCCTCACTTCTCACTCACCTCCCTCACTCTCACTCCACTCACTCACTCCTCACTCTCACTCTCCCTCCCTCATTCACGCTCCTCACTCTCCACTCACACTCTCCTCACTCTCATCTCCCTCACTCTTCACTCACCTCACTCTCACTCTCCCTACTCTCACTCTCCCTCCCTCACTCTCCCTCACTCTCACTCTCCCTCACTCTCACTCTCCCTCACTCATCACTCTCCTTCACTCTCACCACTCCCCCCACTCTCACCTCACTCCCCCACTCTCACTACGCTCCCTCACTCCCTCACTCTCCCTCACTCTCACTCTCCCTCAACTCTCCACTCATCCCTAACTCTCACTCTCCTCCCCCACTCTCCCTCACTCTCACTCTCCTCTCACTCTCACTCTCCCTCACTCTCCTTCCCACTCACCTCCTCACTCTCACTCTCCCTCACTCTCACGCTCCCTCACTCTCACCTCCTCTCCTCACTCTCCCTCCACTCATCACTCTCCTCATCTCACTCTCCTCATCACTCATCACTCTCCTCTCACCTCACTCTCCCTCACTCTCACTCTCCCTCACTCCCTCACTCTCCTCATCACTCTCACTCTCTCTCCCTCACCTCACTTCCTTCCACTCCTCATCACTCACTCTCACTCTCCCTCACTCTCACTCTCCCTCACTCACTCCCTCACTCTCCCTCCCTCACTCTCACTCTCCCTCACTCTCTCCTCTCACTCTCACTCACTCCACTCTCCTCACTCTCACTCTCCCTCACTCTCACTCTCCCTCACATCTCACTCTCACCTCCACTCTCACTCTCCCTCACTCTCACTCTCCCTCACTCTCACTCTCCCCCTCACTTCTCACTCTCCCCTCACTCTCACCTCTCACTCTCACTCTCCTCACTCTCACCTCACCTCACTCTCCCCACTCTCACTCTCCCTCACTCTCACTCTCCTTCACGTCTCACTTCCCTCACTCTCACTCTCCCTCACTCTCACGCTCCCTCACTCTCACTCTCCTCACTCTCACTCTCCTTCCTCACTCTCACTCTCCTCACTCTCATCCCACACTCTCACCCTCACACTCACTTCATCACGCTCCCTCACTCTCACCTCTCACTCCCTCACTCTCATCTCCTCACTCTCACTCTCCTCACACTCTCCCTCACTCTCCCCGCTCCTCACTCTCACTCCTCACTCTCACTCCCCCTCACTCTCACGCTCCCTCACTCTCACGCTCCCTCACTCTCACGCTCCCACTCCTCCCTCACCTCCTCACCTACCCTCACATCACTCTCTCCTCACTCATCACTCTCCACCTCACTCCATCTCACCTCCCACTCACTCCCACACCATCCCTCTCACTCTCCCTCACACTTCCATCCTCACTCTCACTCTCCTCACTCTCACTCCCTCACTCACATCACTCACTCCTCCCACACTCATCTCCTCACCTCACTCTCCCCACTCACTCTCCCTCACTCATTCTCCCTCACTCTCACTCTCCCTCACTCTCACTCTCCCTCACTCTCACTCTCCCTCACTCTCACTCTCCCTCACTCTCACTCTCCCTCACTCTCACTCTCCCTCACTCTCACTCTCCCTCACACTTCTCACTCTCCCTCACTCTCACCTCCCCTCACTCTCACTCTCCCTCACCCCCTCACTCTCCCCCACTCTCACTCTCCCTCACACTCACTCTCCCTCACACTCTCTCCCTCACACTCACTCTCCCTCACCTCTCACTCTCCTCACATCACTCTCCCTCACTCTCACTCTCCTCACTCTCACTCTCCCTCACTCTCACTCTCCTCACTCTCACTCTCCTCACTCTCACTCTCCCTCACCTCACTCTCCCTCACTCTCACTCTCCCTCACACTCACTCTCTCTCACACTCACGCTTCCCTCACTCTCACTCTCCCTCACTCTCACTCCCTCACTCTCATCTCTCTCCTTCACTCTCCCTCACTCTCACTCTCCCTCACTCTCACTCTCCTCTCACTCTCCCACTCTCTCCTCACTCTCACTCTCCCTCACATCACTCTCCCTCACTCTCACTCCTCATCACTCTCACTCTCCCCTCACACTCACTCTCCCTCACACTCACTCTCCTCAATTTCACTCTCCCTCCACTCACTCTCCCTCACCTCATTTCTCCTCCTCACACTCACTTCTCCACCTCACCCCACTTCACTCTCCTCACTCTCACTCTCCCTCACCTCACTCTCCCACTCTCCCTCACACTCACTCTCCCCTCACTCTCTCACTCTCCCTCCACTCACTCCCTCACTCTCCACTCTCCCTCACCTCTTCACTCTCCCTCACATCACTCCCTCACCTCACTCCTCACTCATCTCCTCACATCTCCCTCCACTCACTCTCCTCACATCACTCTCCCTCACTCATCCCTCACACTCACTCTCCCTCACATCCACTCTCCCCCCCACTCTCACACTCCCTCCACTCTCACTCTCCCCCCACTCTCACTCTCCCTCACTCTCCTCACACTCTCCTCTCACACTCAACTCTCCCTCACCATCTCACTCTCCCTCACACTCACTCTCCCTCACTCTCACTCTCCCTCACTCTCTCCTCACACTCACTCTCCCTCACACTCACTCTCCCTCACTTCCCTCCTCACACTCACTCTCCCTCACACTCACTCTCCCTCCACTATCTCCCTCACACTCACTCTCCTCCCCTCTCCTCCTCACTCTCACTCCCCACCTCCCTCACTCTCCCTCACACCCTCTCACCCCTCCCTCACACTCACTCTCCCTCACACTCACTCTCTCCCCCACTCTCACTCTCCTCTCCCACTCTACTCCACTCTCCTTCACTCTCACTCACCCTCACACTCACTCTCCCTCCACTCTCACTCTCCCCCCACACTCACTCTCCCTCACTCTCACTCTCCCTCACTCTCACTCTCCCTCACACTCACTCTCCCTCACACTCACTCTCCCTCACTCTCACTCTCCCTCACATCTCACTCTCCTCACCTCACTCTCCTCACACTCACTCTCCCTCACTCTCACTCTCCCTCACACTCACTCTCCATCAACTCATTCCCTACTCACTCTCCTCACTCACTCTCCCCTCACTCCCCTCACTCCACTCTCCCTACACCACTCTCCCTCACCTCACTCCAACTCTCCTCACTCACTCTCTCCCCTCTCCCTCACACTCTCTCCCTCACACTCCCTCACACTCACCTGTACCGACACTTGCACTTGTCCTCCGCCAGATGCACTTACCTGAAAAAATTACATTTATATGTTAATAAAGAAACAAAAATACCCTCCATAATATGTAAATAAATTCCAAGATTAAAGCTATCTTTATTCTTTATTTTATTTACTAATTATTTTAAAGTTAGCTTTATATTTTACTGATCAACTCTGTCTTACTAATACATTTAAATTCATATAAAATAATTTAAGAAGCAGTAACAGGAATATTTTGAAAACTTAAAAATATATAATGAATAAAATAGCTTAAAAAAAAGAATTTTGAGTTGTATTCAAAAGTATCTTTTATTTAAAATTATGAATATTTATATATAGATCCAAGATAAGTCGCCATGAAAAGCAGCATTTTAACTTTTCCATTTTTCAAAAATAATGTAAACTGGGGCCTACACACACCAATATCAAGCCAACTTTGTCTCCAAATACGACTGACAATCTTTTAAAACAGCAAGTACTGTAAGTGAACAAGTTTCATGTAAGCGTCGTGTACATAACATAAATTTACACTAATTTGTTTGAAGTCGCATAAATGTTATAGACGCATAAAAGAACATTAAGTTGATTTAACCAAAAATAACAAAGTCAAACACAGAGACTTATTTCTGATCAGAAGAGAGATCTTCTTGGATTATTTCACTGAAACCAATTTTTATATTTAAATAGTTACTTACACAATCTAACATCAAGATTTTATTTCCATTGAGGAAAACACATCAGTACTATAAGTTTCAAGCCGACCAGAAGATGCATTTTCCAGTTATTTCACAGAATTCAAGAAAATTTGTGCCTACGCAGCCTCAACCCACGACACGCTCTATTTCGTACGAAGCTTCACCCATTGAAGATTGATGCCTTTCACAATTACATTTTAATCAGAGGAAAGGGCTAAACCCGTAGGGGTCATGTAGCACCTGTGAAATTGGAAGCATTCAAATTCGACTGAAGGAACAGAACACAGTTCCTTGCATCAAGAGCTCCTCCCCAACATCAAGGAAAAATAATACTAAGCCATATTGAGATTAAAAGGAGCAAAATGACATCTTTACACTCCAGTAAATATACCAAAATTCTTTTAAACAGGATACACTAGTTGAAGATTAAAACATGTGCAGCAGTTAGGTACCTTTATTGTTGAAAATTTTCGCCTATTTGGCGAAACGCCCAGTAGGTTTCTTCAGTCAAACACAGAGGGAGTAAGTGTACTAGTGAAATAAAGATGATGGAATCTACTGTACATGTATCTTAATCTTGTACCATTTTGAACAGTTTTCACCGGTGATGAAATTCTGAGGGCGATCAGAGGAGGCTGTCTCCACCTATCACAGATAAGCAAAATTTGGAAATGACCAATGTAGCACTGTGCACAGGTCAGCCATGTAGGTAAATAGTCCCACGAATCTTGCCCAAGATACATTACACAAGCGCTGAAAATTTTAAGCCACTCGAATAATGCGTTCTCTTCTAATAAGCAAAAACTTGAGAGAGAAAACAAACGAAAATATTGCTGAGAATGTTCCGAAAAACATGAAAGTTCCCCTCATTAAACTTATAAAAGCCAGAAAACCTGATATTTTTACTTATTGTCAATAGTTTGGAGTTTAATTTAAATTCTACTTAAAGTTCTCTGCAAGAAAAAATATTTGATTTTGTTAAATAAAATTCAATTTGACATAATCGGTAAAAAATAGGTGGGTAAAATTGTACACACACACACAGCCCGAAGAGGCATTCTCCAGTTATTAGTTATGAAGCAATTAGCTTAATAAAAGTGGCAAATTAAAAATTTCACATCCCAAAGTGGGTGACAAGCTGTGTTCTTAAAAAATCCCACAAATGACAATAGTTTGAAGCTGGTCATAAAAAGTATTCTTCACTAACTGATTTCATTCCAACGATTCCAACTTTTTCTGACCGTGTTTCAGTCCAGTTTCAAACTTGGACTTACTCAGACTTAACTTATGGGTTATCATCATCCTTCTTGTAGAATGCATCGTCAATGATATTTTGAAGCTAATCAGAAGAAGCATTATGTAGTTAATGAATAAAAAAATATCACTTTTTATTTAACCCGTAAACGGTCCAAACGTATATATACGTTTTTTCAACATTTGAAAGTATGTAAAAAAAAGAAGATCTTTTTTTTTTTTTACATTTGAAAATGTGTAAAAAACTTTGATCTACTTTTTTTTATGTTTGAAAATATGTAAAAAAAACGTAGATCTACTTTTGGAGCACTACACATGTGAACGTAGATCTGCTTGGACCGTTTACGGGTTAATAAAACTGACAAATTGGGTCTTATGCGACTCAGTGGCAACATGGACCTTGAATTCAAGAAACAAAATCTGTAGTGAAACTTTGAAGTCAGTCTGATGAGTCATTCTCTAGTTGTGGTACGGACACCAACTATATTTTTTCTTACTGTTTTATTATATCAGAAATTTGCCTACACTCAAATGAAGATCAACTGATACTATCCTGGTCCTAAGATGCATCAGCATTTACGTACTAAAGCCTTTCAGAAGTAAACTGAATATTTTTTACGTGATTTAACGGGTATAAACAAATCAGATTTTATACAGACACCACTCCCATGAGCCCTCCTAGAGCGGAGAAGGTGCCAGAGCCAGAGCCAGAGGTTGCTACCACCTTCAGCTCACAAGACTGCCATTCCCACGAGCCCCCATGAGGCGGGAAAGATGGCAGACTAGAGGCCTAGCTTCTCCCTACGAGCCCAGTGAGGGCGGGGAATGGGGCAAGGCCTGGGGACAGTTGGTCCCAGAAGATGAGGAGGTACTTGTACCTCCTCCCATGGGAGGCATAGGTCTCACGTCACTCCCATGACAGGGAGCCAAGGCCGGGTCACCATCTGGAAAAGACCCGGCCCGGTAGAGTCTCGGTGAATCAAGAAGAAGAAATCACATTTACACATAAAATGGTTAAATCTGTTAACATATCTGAATTTCAGTCTCCAGCGTCGTCGATTTGAATTTTTTTTGATAATTTGAAGCTCCGCCACTGAGGATTTGGAAAGTAACCCGAGACATTCTAGGAACTATTAGAGTTATGAGCAAAATAAAAAAAACTGTTGGAAGAAAAAAAACATCAGACATCCTTTTAAAGTACTCATTTTAGGGATACCTAATTAGTGTTCCTAATTACCAATCCATGAACGAGATTAACAAGCTGTGTTATCAACACACTGCAATCTCGGTACGGACACATTATCCACTGTTGCTGGCTGGCCCAATTCTTGATCATGACCTGCTTCTATTTTACAAAATGGACATAAAGGGCACTTGTTAACACTCAGAGAAGGATGACAAAGTCGATCCCATCAGGTCAGGTCATCGAGGACCTGACCCGAAGCCATTGGCGGCCACTACACAGAACATGTTAGATGTCATCACTACCAGCACCACCATTATCAACACCAGCATTATCAACACTAGCAAAATCCCTAATACCACCACCACCACCACCACCATCCGTACTACTAACTCCAGCATTATCCACAATATTTCCAACACCATCACCAACAATACCATCTCATGTACCATTACTAAAACTAACAACACTAGCCTCATCACTACACCAACATCACTATTACTAACAACGCTAGCCTCATCTCTAACCCCAGTCTCATCTCTAACACCAGCCTCATCTCTAACACCAGCCTCATCGCTTAGACTAACACCAGCCTCATGACTAACACGAACAGCCCCATCACTAACACTAACAACAGCCCCATCATTAACACTAACAAGAGAGGCCTCATCACTAACACTAGCAACACCAACATGATCACTAACACTAGCAACAAAAGCATCATCACTACCATCACCACTATCACTAACACCAACGTTTTCACTAACACCAGCCTTATCACTAACACTAACACCAACATCGTTAATAATAACACCATCATTAACACTAGCAACACTATTATCACTACCATCACCATGATCACTAACACCACCACTAACAACACCAACATCACTAACACTAACATCATCACTAACACTAACAACACCAGCCTCATCACTAGCAACAAAAGCCTCATCGCTAACTCTTGTAACACCAGCACCATCACTAACAGTAACACCAGTGCCCGTCACCAACACCAGTACCATCACTAACAGTAACGCCAGGGCCCCTCACCAACACCAGCACCATCACTGACTACCAACACCAACACTAAACACAACACATCAGCATCATCGTCAATGCAATCAACTTCAGCAGCAACACTCTACCAATAACATCAACTCTTCGAAGCACCAACAATCACCAACATCAGCATCCTCCTCAACTACGCAACACTCAGTAGCACAATAACCACAAGCATAACCATTAACACCTTCACCAACACTAAAAACACCAGCAACACTACTGGCAGCAACACTATCGGTTCTATCACCACCACCAGTATAATCCCAAACACCATTATAACACTAATAACACCGTGGTAAATACCATCACCATCACCAACACCACTGGCACTATCATTAACATAAGCACCAACATCATCTGGCACCATCAACAGCACTACCTCTGCTTTCACCCTCACCATCATCAGCACTACCACTACCTCTACTTTGATCATTACCAGTACCATCTCCAATACTACCTTCACCATCGCTTCCACTGCCTTCACCAACACCATCACTACCTCTACTTTCACCATCACCAGCACTACCTCTGCCTTCACCATCATCACTACCTCTGCCTTCACTGTCACCAGCACCATCACTACCTTCTTTGCCTTCATCACCATCACTCCCTTTGCCTTCACCATTACCTCCAACACTATCGCTACCTCTGCCTTCACAATCCCCATCACTCCACTATGCTCCCACCAGTATCCTTCTGGAAAGAAAAACACGGTGACTGATTACCTTCCCGTGGGATGAAACTCGCCAAGACACCTTACTGAAGAATGGAAAAATTCTGTTCTTGTCACTGACAAACAAGAATGTGTTACTAGCAGAGAAAAACTAGATGATGTTGGTATTACCTGTGTGTGTGTGTGTGTGTATGTGTGTGTGTGTGTGTGTGTGTGTGTGTGTGTGTGTGTGTGTGTGTGTGTGTGTGTGTGAGAGTATATATATATATATATATATATATATATAATATATATATATATATATACATATGTCGTGCCGAATAGGCAGAACTTGCGATATTGGCTTAAATAGCAACGCTCATCTTGCCACATAGGACAAGTGAAAATTTGTGTATGCAATAATTTCGCCAAAATGATTCTGAACCTAACGAAAAAAATATATTTCACTGTGTTTGTTTAGTATTAAATTATTGTAAACAAATCTAAAATATATTTAGTTGACCTAGGCTAAAATAAATTGATCTTGTTATAATAAGGTTAGGTAAGTTTTCTAAGTTCCTTTTGGTGCAAAATTATAATTTTTTTCATCAACAATAATGAAAAAATATATATCTTTAAACGTATAAGAGAAAATTTTAGAAAGGACTTAATTTTAAATGAGTTCTTGCTAATTGACCAGTTTTACATATTCGGCACGACATATATATATATATATATATATATATATATATATATATATATATATATATATATATATATATATATATATATATATATATATATATATATGTATATATATGTATGTATGTATATATATATATATATATATATATGTATGTATATATATATATATATATATATATATATATATATATATATATATATATATATATATATATATATATATTGAACGGTAGAATAGCGAACATACATTCCGGAAACCCTCAGATGCTTTCAGTGTATCACCAAGAATACTGAGAATTTCAAATTTTACATTAATGTTTTAATATAAGCTCTAATGATGTGTCGAGGAGTCAATATATGAGAATGAAGATGAATACCGGTTTAATTTCGCTTATTTAAGAAGCGAAGACTTCAACCTTCGATTAGAATGTGTGCATTGTTTCGTGAGCTTATTCGGTGCTTCTTGGGGATCCTAACTGTTGGTAGCGGGATGAAGGAAAGTTACTTCTGTTGGTGGACCAAAGATGCTTCCTGGTGATGAATTTTTTCCTACAACACAAGAGCACTGCTCATTATAGAGTAGATTCTACGGGAGATTCTGAGTGTGGTTGATACATCTGATGAACTTGTATAGGATTTGAGAGACAGATTTCAGAGAAGTCAATCATTACAATGCTAGGTAGAAAATCTTTTAAAACCCGTATTACTAATGTTATTCATATGACCAATCAGTGAAACGATGCCCTAATTCCTACAGGTTACGTTCATTATGCCAGGTATGGTCTCAGCAGAAGCTGTATGAAGAACCTTGGAGATTCTTATAAAAGGGGACCATGTTCAACGTCATAAATAAAGACTATCGAATATTTTACCGATGGTTATGCTATGGATACACCCTTAACGCTCTACGGACATTTAATAACTAAGTGAGAAAGCTTTTAGTTCTTGGGCTTTGAGCCCACACATCTGTAGTAGACAGAAGGGTGGACGATAAGCTCATCTTGGTTACAGTTGGTGCCTTTGACAGAATATAACAGTATTAGCTCCGGATCCTTCCTATTAGAGGCCCTGGTTCGAGCCCTTCATTCACCCTTAAGTTGTATGTTATAACTTGATTTGAATTCATAGACGATGTGGCTTTGAGGAGAAGAAATACTTTTAAACGTCATGAGCCGAGGGAAGGAGTTCAGTTGGGTTACAGTTGGTGCCTCTGACGGAATATAATACAGTCGGTATTAGTTCCGATTCCTTCCTTTTAGAAGCTTAGGTTATTATATACGGTAGAGCATTGGACTGTGAATTTACATACCGGGGATCCATCCAGTCGACCACCTTTCTTTTTCATCAACACTTGTTTATTACAACTTAATTTGATTTCATTTATAATAGATTTACTCCTCTTAGGAGGTTTGTTCGTAGGATAGAGAGAAAAAGAAATCAAGAGCCGGAATCCATACTGTTATTAGTATATTCGTATATTAAGAAACAATTACCAATTAACTAGTGCCATTTCCAACTTCAATGTTATACCAAATGGCTAAATCAAACACAGCATTGAAGAAAAAACTTCAGGTGGAGCTGTGAGCGTGTGCAGCTGGGGAGCTTGATGCCAGTGTCAGACCAGTTCAATTGTTGGTCTTAACACCCTTGAACCTATAGAGGTAATTAGGCTAGGGGAAAGCCTTTATTTTGTCGTCCTGACACGTGGGAAAGGGACAAGATAGTATAGATCGTCGTTGTGAACATTTGGAGAATGTCTGAGTATGGAAAATGGTATTAGCTAATGTTGGCTATTCTTTGTGAGGAAAAAAAATATTCTTTTAACGATAGTGTACGTTATAGATGATGGTCCTATAGATTGGGTCCTGCCAGGATTATATTAAATTGTATTTAAATCAGTATGCTAGAAGCACATAAAATAATCTCACCTAATAACTAAGAGGCTCCATCAGTAGAGTTAACACTGCATCAGTGCTTGTATACCATCAGTGCTGGTATACCATCAGTGTTGGTATACCATATAACTACTAAGACACTTCTTTTCAGGTTCTTTCTCTGATACGGGAATTATAAGGACGCGACATACTTAAATTTGGTAAACATCAGGATCTAAGGAACAGCCATAGTTAAGGCGAGGTAATTCAAACTATTTACAAACTTTCATTACCAAGGCCCATTCGGGCAGTGAACAGGACATCATGAAAATGATGAGGTAGACTGCAGTGAAGACCAGTACCAGCAACCAGGAATGATAACACTATCTGACAGTGGAACTGACTGAACCACGGTTATTTGTAGAGGTGACGGTTTCCAGTCTGTCATGGGCCGCCACTGATACTCTCTGCCTTGGCTCAGAGAATTTGCCCTCCTATCTGTTGCTGTCTTACAACACTGCATAGATCTTGAGGACGCACGAGTGCGCGAAAGATTTAGAGGTAAAGATTTCTATCCCCATGTGGCTTGTTCTGCATTGAAGAGGAATTTTGCTCATGAGCTAGACCGGAGATCAGGTACCGGAATGGTATGATTGTCAATAATAATATTTTCGTTAGTATCCCAACAGAAGTGCGGTAACTATGGTTCACAAGTTCATCAAGACTAACCTGAATATATATGTCGAAATATCTGGGAACCAGGTAGCCGCCCTGAGCTGGCCTGAGGTTTACAGGGCGGCACTGTTGCACACACTCTTTTATGCAATAATCCATTTACTCTATTAATACATAACCTAATTGCTGTCATTATATACAATATCGTTTCGCATATTCTTACTTAACCCATTTCCTTGAAATAAGTATTACCTATT